>AWOL01S0113375.1:2469-13861 GCA_000715115.1 Nicotiana otophora
GTTAAACCGACCAACTTTGGTCGGTAAAATTAAATTAATAAAATATGTTTCCGACCAAAGTTGGTCGGTAAGTAATTAAACTTGTCAGATGGTCGTTTTAATCGACCGACCAAAGTTGGTCGGTAATTTCCAACCAACTTTGGTCGGTAAGCCATTCCGACCATCAAAACACCGTCCACACCGTAATGGTTGCATTTTGGTCGGTAATTTGCCATAACCGACCAACGTTGGTCGGTTTTTTTGGTCGATTTTTAGCAAATTTCTAGTAGTGTTGATCGGTTTTTAACCCTACCAAAATGCCATCTTTAGTTCTATAAAACAGATTGTCTATATATAACATTTTTTTACAAAATCAAAAGTTCAAAATGATTCTTTTATTATATACAAATTTAGTAATAGTTCTTCAAGTTTATCAAAGTGGGTGGGTCAACAACAACAACAACATACCTAATAATATCCCACACTGTGGAGTCTAAGGAAGATTCTGTGTACGCAAACCTTACCCTTACCTTGTGAAAATAGAGAGGTTGTTTTCATAGACCCTCGGCTCAGGAAAGTATAAGCACCACATTAATGAAAATATAGACAAGAAGAGACAGTACCAAAAAGCCATATAAAAGTAGAATAAAAACAACAGGACAGTAAGGTGATCAACAATGAAAGAAAATGACGGTTAGTCATAAAAATCTATTACCAATAGAAAGCGAGACTGCGTGCCAATACTATTGTTATGAACACTACAAACTACCTACTCTACTACTCTAATCCTCGACCTCCACATCTTCCTATCAAGGGTCATGTCCCCGGTCAGCTCAAGTTGTGCCATGTCTTGCCTAATTACCTCTCCCCACCTCTTCTCTGGCCTACATCTACCTCTCTGTAGGCCCTCCAGTGTCAATCTCTCACACCTCCTCACCGGTGCCTCTGTGCTTCTCCTCCTTACATGACCAAACCACCTAAGCCGCGCTTCCCGCATCTTATCCTCAATAGGGGCCACACCCACCTTGTCGCGAATAACCTCATTTCTGATCTTATTTAAACTGTTGTGCCCGCACATTTATCTCAACATCCTCATCTCTCCTACCTTCATCTTCTGGACATGAGCGATCTTGATTGTCCAACACTCATCCCCATACAACATTGTTGGTTTGACCACCACTTTGTAGAACTTACCCTTAAGTTTCAGTGGCACCTTCTTGTCATACAAAACACCGGAAGCGAGTCTTCATTTCATCCATCCCGCTGCAATACGATGTGTGACATCTTAATCGATCTCCCCATCCGCCTGAATAATAGACCCAAGGTACTTAAAACTCCCTCTCCTAGGGATAACCTGCGAGTCCAGCCTCACCCCCCCTTCCCCTCCTTGAATCTCGCCACTAAACTTACACTCGAAGTATTCTGTCTTGGTCCTGCTCAACTTGAAACCTTTAGATTTCAGGGTCTGCCTTCATACCTCTAATTGCGCGTTCACACCGTCTCGCATCTCGTCAATCAGTACAATATCATCTGTAAATAACATGCACCACGACACCTCCCATTGGATGTGGCGTAGTACGTCCATCACTAGAGCAAACAAAAAAGGGCTGAGTGCCGACCCCTGATGCAACCACATCATAACCGAAAAATGGTTTGAGTCCCCACCCACCATCCTCACTCGGGTTTTTACTCCATCATACATGTCCTTAATAAACCTAACGTAGGCAACATGTACACCTCTAGCCTCCAAACATCTCCACAAATCTCCCTCGAAACTTTATCGTTCGCCTTTTCTAAGTCGATTATCACCATATGCAAGTTCTTGTTTCTCTTCCTATACTGCTCCATCAATCTTCTAACAAGGTGGATGGCTTCTATAGTCGAACGCCCCGGCATAAACCCAAACTGGTTCTCAAAAATAGACACACTTCTCCTCATCCTTAGCTCTACCACTCTCTCCTAAACTTTCATAGTATGGCTAAGCAGCTTGATACCCCGATAGTTATTGCAATTTTGGATATCACCCTTGTTCTTGTATACATGAACCATCGTGCTCCACCTCGACTCGTCGGGCATCTTTTTCGTTCTAAAAATGACATTAAATAACCTAGTGAGCCACTCCAAGCTTACCTTGCCCACACTCTTCCAAATTTCCACCGGGATTTCATCCGGTCCGGTCGCTTTGCCCTTGCTCATCTTACGCATAGCTCCCTTAACTCCATCAACTTTAATCCGCCTACAATATCCAAAGTCACAACGACCCCCGGAGAGTTCCAAATCACCCAGGAGCTCCCAAAGAGTTTAATCCCGTGTGGGTCAATTAACAATATATTTTTGAAGCATTTGTTTCAAACTATCCAGCATAACTTTTCGTACTGCAAAATTCAACATAACATTTAGTTTTTATATAAATTATGATATTTTCTCACGATGTTTATGCACTCGTACATATTACTAATTATATTATACTAATCCTTGGATACACACATTATGCGTGTATCCCATATAATTAGTACAAAATTAAAAATATTATATTATTTTATACATGAATGGTAAAAATAAAAAAAAGAAGGAGAAGATAATATAAGAACCGTAAATGTTAGCTCAAAAAATTTATTATATGCATGGAAAGTTAAATTAGATAGATGTACCTTAATAAAGTTTTTGACAATTTCAAGTCAAATTTAATGTTACAAAGCTAACTTTTGTAGCTTACATATTTTATTAATATTGAAAGTATTATTAATATAACCTTAAGAGCATAAAAGTTCATTAATAATATATGGTCATTAATACTATAGCTTTAAGGGCATAAAAGTGCATTATAGTCTTTCACATTCAACTTTAATATAGTATGATTATACTTAGCGATTGACCCCCGTATTCTCTGGAGTGTTCTTTTCCCGCCAAAACAGCGTGAAGTTTTTTCCCTCGCGGAGAGCGTTGGACCAATCGCAGTCGCAATCGCCATTTCGCCATGAGCGGAGAGATGATGAAGAACGGGAAGATTCAACAGAGATTGACGGATTTTAGCGGTTTCTCTAAAATATTGTCTCTCTATTTCCCTAACATCGATTTCTCTCTCGATGACTCCAAGTTCAAAGTCTGCCTCTCTTCTCAGCTTGCTCGCTTCTTCTCTTCTCCTTCCGGCGAACACTTCGTTTCTCAGGTTAGCTCGATTTTAAACAAAATTGTAATGTGTACAAATTGAGAAATGGATGAATGTACATTGAAATTTATATGAATTGACCGTTGTACTCCAAATTCCGAGTATTTGCTGGTTCCTAGGATTTTTTTAGGCTAAACGGTTTGTGTATTTAATGTTTTCGAATGATAAACTTGATGAGTGGAGTCTGTATCTGACTATCTGTGCTGTGAATGAAGGCGAAATTGATATTATTAGTGAAAGAAAATTACTGATTTACTGATTTTTTGTTGTTTGAATGAAAAACTTTGTCCACTCAAGTAATTTTCAATTGTTGTTGTACTCAAAATTCCGAGTGCATTTGCTATTTTCCCTAGGATTTTGACTCTGCTAAACTGTTAGTGTATTTGATGCTTTCGAAGATGAACTTGATGATTGGGGTCTGTATCTGTGACTTTGAATGAAGTCGAGATTGATACTACTAGTAAAAGAAAAATTACTGATTTACTGATTTTCTTATGTACCATTACTTCTAAGTAATTTTCAATTGCTGTAGTTGAATGAAAAACTTTGTCCACTCGAGTCTGTGTCTGTCAATTTATGGCATATCTTGGTACTAATAGTAAAGGAAAATGGCTGATTTACTGACTTTATCATGTAAGATTTTGATTTTATTGGCCAAGTTATTTTCAATTGCTGGATAATTATGATAATTAGAATTTTAAGATAAAGGTGAAGGACTGACATTGAATTGTTATTTCTAGGTGAAGGAGGTTGATGGCACGTTCTCATTGCCACTGGACTTTCTCCAGTTCCGTAAACTTTCTGAACTACAGGAATTTTGTGTAATTTTAGAGAGTAAACCTAAAGATGCTCTGTTGTGTATGAGTGCTTCATTACACAAGGTAGTAGATTTATATTTATGAAATTCAATTTATTCACATATTTATATCGTTTTATCTTAGTTGTATCAGTGTGTTTTGTTGCTAGCAGGTTTTCTTTGAGAAATTGAGAGATGAAAGTTTTGATGATTTTGTGAAGATAAATATCCGTCTCCACAACTACCCTGAATCAGTGATTGCATTGAAGAACCTAAAAGCCGCTTATATTGGTAAAAGATGATATTCAACTTTACATTTACTCTTTAGATATGAAGTAGTTTAATGCAGCGTTATCAAAGTTCGGGCTTAAAGAGCACTTAAGCCCTAAAGCAAGGCTCAAAACGTGTTGAGCACTTCGCCTCGCTTAGGGGGCGCTTCAGTGCTGTCATCAAGGCTCTAAGGCATACTTTTCCTTACCAATGAGCGTAATCCTGAAGAGGTGACACTAAATAATTGATATTTTACTTTATAATAAAATTTCTTCAATTTCTTTGTGTGTAGATTTGGTATTCATGCTTATAGAAATTAGTCTTGGACTACACTACACATTTGTAGTTTTTCTCCATTTGCGCCTTTTTTAAATTAAAGCTCACGCTTTATTTGCGCTTTGCGCTTAAAGCCCCAATAGACGTTAGAGCTTTTTTGCGCTTTACGCCTTTGATAACACTGGTTAAATGCTGCATAGATTCTAAATAATTGAGTATGATGCTTTCAATTGACAGATAGGCTTGTCTCTGTACGTGGTACAGTGGTAAAAGTCAGCACAGTCAAGCCTCTGGTGATGCAAATGGATTTTGCCTGTACTAAATGCGGAACCAGTATTACTCGTGACTTTCCAGATGGAAAATTTTCACCTCCACCAATATGTAAATTGCATGGTTGCAAATGCAGGACTTTTAGTCCCATAAGGTCTACAGCTCGACTTATAGACTTTCAGAAAATAAGGTAAACTCCTCTTCTTTGCTGTCTGCACTTAAACATCTTTATAAATCATACTATTTGAGTTAAAGATTTAACAGAAAATTCTTGTCTGTTATTCTTTTTATTCATCGTCTCACCTTGCTAATTTCATGTTCATTTCTTATCTTATAATTATCTGTTTCTCCTAGAATTCAGGAGCTGCTGAAATCTGAAAATCATGAAGAGGGGCGGGTACCTCGAACTGTTGAATGTGAACTAACTGAAGATCTTGTGGATGCATGCATCCCTGGAGATATTGTCACTGTCACCGGCATAATTAGGGTTATTAACAACTACATGGATATTGGAGGAGGTAAATGATTTTATAGAGGACACATCGTAGATCTGTTTGGATTGTAGAAATGTACTTCCTCCACCTATAAAGCAAATTAATGCCTCTTGTGAGTCTCTTTACGCCTTTCAACAAAAATTCTAAATGTTTTTCCCCAACAAAAGTTTCACAGTTACGTTGCTGCATCTTATGAGCAAAATTTTCTATTAATTTCCTTCCATTCCATATATATATATATATATAATATACATATATAGAGTGCATATACTGTAATATTGCTCCTGAGGAATGAAAGAAGACTTCATTCAATCACCTGCATGAAGCTTTACTCATATTTTAAATGTAGTTTGTTTCTATTTTAGTGTAGCAAAAAGCGTGTTACGTCTGATTTTCTCCATTGAGTTAGATGATATACGTGATTATCGACAATAGCATTCTTTAATTGGATTGTAACATATTCCCCTTCTGAATTAAGGATATAAAGGAGAAATTTTTGACAAAAGTTGATCCAGTGTGCTGACCTTGTTTTAACGCATGAGTCTTTTAATTTCATGTAAAAATATGTTTTTGGTCACAAGCTTCAAATGCACCTGACTGATAGGAAATAGGAATCAGATTCAATTATAGGCTTAAACCTGATGCAGACTAGTAACATCATCAGTGTTAATGAATCTTGTAGCTTATTGTTAGTATTGCTTTAAAGACTCTTTGAAACAATCTGAACGACTTGGGTTAAATCCAAAGGGCAGTACCTTCTTATGTGTTACCATCTTTTATTCTGAACTTATGTTATTAAGTACTGCTGCTGTCTGCACAAAGTACAATTGATAATGCACTTTGAAATTTCTAATAATGCATTAAAGTACGAACGCTGCTTTTGTTCCTCCGTGTTTGGTCAAAGTCTTGGGTGGATGACATCTATGCTTTTAAGGAAAACACCAATCCAGTGACCAAAATCGCCAGATATCCTCTTTGTGAAATGAGTTTATTTAGGAAAAGAAGGTTTAATGTCTTAATATACTTGTCATTCAAAATGCATATTACTTAGATCAAGTAACTTCTGAGTTCTCTGTAAATTTCTTTGCACATAACACAATGGATTCAAAATGATATATTGATAGAGTGCCTTATAATAAATTGACATTCGAAATAGTTATGTTTTAGCACCCTACATTGAGCCAAAAATCACAGATATTTTGCCTTTGCCTGAAATAACTGATATCTGGGACAGACAAACTCATTTTACCAATCTTCCTACTGCACTGGAGAGAAATATGGGATGGTCACATTGAATAATATTGTAGATGCTGTTGATAACTGGATCAAAAATATGCTTTTGATTTGCTGCTATGTACTTCATTTTCAGTTAACCTATGTCAGATGTTAACAGTAAGAGAACCTTGGTAAATGCAGGAAAGTCAAAAAGCAAGAATCAAGGACTTCATTATTTGTATCTAGAAGTAGTTTCTATTACAAACTCGAAGTCTCAATCAACACTGAAGGGTTCACAAGATAATTCTAATGCTAGATCTACAGAGCTTTTTGATTTATTCTCATTCACTTCAAAGGATTTGGAGTTTATTGTTAAGTTTTCTGAAGAATATGGTTCTGATGTCTTCCGACAAGTACTTCAATCTATTTGTCCCTCGATCTATGGTCACGAGCTCGTTAAAGGTATACATAACCACTGAGATGAGTTTTTATTATTATTTCTTTAATAAGCTATCTTTCTTTAATTTATTGATGTGTACTCTGCTGCATGGTGATGAACAAGAGCTTACCTGGTTGTATTAGGACATATATCAAATTGGGAGTCTTTGAAGATGAATTGAGTTCTTTGTATCCAACCCTCTTGTTGGACATTTGGCTTTTCTTTATATCTCATGTTCACAGCATAGAGTAATTATCCGGGGTAGGATTGTTTGTCTTTGGACTCAAGATTAATGCCTTCCAGTTGTAATCCCTTTTCATATGGTGATGTGTACCTTTTACTGCAGAATAGAAATCGAGTAGATTCACGTCTATTGGGTGGATGACTATTTTCTCCTTGACTTTTTGTTAGTTTTAGGAAAGCAATCTATATAGGTTTTAAGAGTTGACTTTTATTTCCATTAAGGATTTCTGTTATGAAAAGGCCGAGTTTTTGAGGTCAAATATTCAGGTGGTAATCCTAGAAAGATAAGAGAAAGAAAAATGTTACAAGCTATGCTAGCTCTATTTTTTACAGTTTGCACTACTCTACTATTAAACTAGAGAATCATGAACTTTTCAAAGCTCTGATGAGGGACAATGGTCAATTTTAATAGTCATGGCTAAATGCTAATATCTGAAGAAGCTCATCAACATTTACAGCAACAATCATGATGCAAGGTCCTATGTACAACTGATGGTGCTGAGATATGTCTAAGATCTCCATGATGATAAAACTTCTTCCATACTGCTGTGTTATGAACCAAGATATTGGGCCAAGAAGAACTATTGGGCCGAGAAGAAGCCACAGGGCCAGAAGGCCTTCGAAAAGGTTAATTTGGGATCCGGGTCCAAGAAGTGCTATCACGAATCGATTAAAAGGGACTAGGCGTCAGCACGGAGGGATTAGGCTGAATTTTGTAGAAACTTCCCCTCTCTAGTCTCTCTCTCCATCGACTATTTTTCTCTGTGGCTCTGTCTTCCCATCCCCTTTCTTTCTGTTACTATCCTTAATTATTGCTACTTTTCAGTGTAGTTTTCTTTGTTATCAGTATCAATATACCAATCTATTATTTCTTTATTTGGTTGCGGATATTGGATCCATAACATTGGTGCTTTCATTGACTTGTCTACCATGGTAGACCACAACATCCAACATTTTGGCTTTGGTTTGTATTCGTCCATGAAGCTACATCGGTGACAATACCCAGATTCAACGGCGATAACCCTAAGGCATGGGTATTCCAGGTAGAACAGTATTTCACCCGCTATAATATTTTTTCTGATCATATTGTCGTTGGCTTCTTTATATTTGGATGGCGAGGCTTTGGATTGGTATTGTTGGTTATATCGAAACAAACAACTTGCGGATTGGGACCATTTTGTGGCCAAATTGTTTATTCGTTTTCGGAATCGGGATGCACCTAAGGGGCATTTAGCCTTTCTCCGACAACTTACAACAGTAGACTATTATCTGACACGAGGTGCGGCTATTCTGCCATGGTGCACTATGGCCAACTCGCTTTTGCCCCAATCTTGGAATGCACAATCAGACTACAACAACTTCAACCTTGCCCACAAGGTGTTTGGTGAAAAGTCGGATACAAATACTGATATTGTTGTAGATGTTGAGACAATGCTACCAACGCCAGATTCTGTGAAACCAGAGGGTTGTGACGAGAATGCATCAATACTAACTGAAAATGATAGAGCTGGAATTTTGGCAGCGCAAGCGAAAGAGGAGATCTGTCACTCGGTTTTAGATGCAAACACAGAGAATGCCGACTTCCCTTTGCCACAATACTTTGTTGAGCCATCTGTATACAACAACAATGAGGCGCAGAAGGTGTTTGTGGAATTATTTGATTGGTCTAAAGATGCTATTCTGGACACCATTGAGGCACATTTTCCTACTGATCCCGAGTGTCATGTCGCTCTAAGTGATGAGGCAAATGACTGTGCTAATGCTGTTGAAAATAAAGACAAAAATGACGAAGAGAAAATTGTTACTATTGGAAAAGAAATACTGCAATTTGTTCCTGCAATTATAGTGCAACCTTTATCATGGATTGGTTCTACATTTTCTTGTTCTGGTGACCTTGTCATGTTTAATACTCAACATGGACTTGAGCTAGCCCAATGCTTGAAGGAGATGTCTTGTATACTTTTAAATTGTAATTGCGACCAACTTATAAAAAGAGGTATATTTAATCACTTCAGTGGACTTAGTTATGCTGCACCGATCATAACTTTGCGTCTATTTCCACCTGACCGTTTGGGGTTAGATTTCCCATTTGACCCTGGCCCTAGTTTGCTTACTATGTTCCTTAGAGTTACAAGAATTTGTGTATTCTGTGCTGCTGTGGGCGTCTTGGAACTTGATAAGTTCATGGCATCAACCTTGTGGGATTCTTGCAATTGGGCTGATACTGAACATGAGCGAAATCTTCGTGGTTTCTTGTTATCTAAATTGGGAGAGCTCGCTGTGGAGGACAAAATACATGGGGTGCTCGAGGCATTTGCTGGGCGATATTTTGAGCCGCCGCCAAATATTCTAGTCAACAGAGCACTCGGTAGTGAGGTTACCCTTATTGCAGCTCTAGATCAACTTATTCCAGGATTTGCTCTTGAGACTAGTAAGTTATCTCAACAGGTTCTGATACATCCTAAGAAAATTGAGCTAGGAGATGAACTTCATGGTCTTGAGAAAGAAACATACAAAGCTAGCAAAGCTCGACGTGTTGAAGTGACAAAATACCTTGTTTATTTGAGGGACAAACTGCAGTATGTGATTATGCGGTATAAGATAAAGAAGGAAAGAATTGCTGAGATTCGCAGGCTCAATCAAAAGCGCGACCAACTCAAATATGCTTTTCAAGAAACTAAAAGGGGATATGATATTGTTAGAGCAACAGATATTAAATATGAGGCTAGTCAACAAATGCACGCTGCAATAGCAAAGCGTGAGATTAGTTTAAATGAGAATTCAATGTTAATCGAGACCCTTAGAGACCATGGACTTGCTATACCTTTGGTTGAGCAGCTGTCAGATGATGGCAAGATGATTTTCAGCAAAGGCGTGGATTGCTGGTTGTATTATATATCCAATGCTTGCAAACCTCCCTTTGACCTTAGTTGTGCTCTTGATGGCTTTATTGGCATCCAATTGTCTTCGGCTTTTATCTACCTAGCACCCTGTCATGTGAATACAACATTTGATAGACCAGGAATAGACTCTACTGTGTACAGGAAGGATTTTATTTGGTTATCATTTTCTATGACACAAATCAACTTAACTACCATTGTTCTTTCAAAAGAGTGTCCTTTCTCGAACCTTGAGGACAAGGTTCTTATTGAGGACGGGAGTATTGTTATGAACCAAGATATTGGGCCAAGAAGAACTATTGGGCCGAGAAGAAGCCACAGGGCCAGAAGGCCTTCGAAAAGGTTAATTTGGGATCCGGCTCCAAGAAGTGCAATCACGAATCGATTAAAAGGGACTAGGCGTCAGCATGGAGGGATTTAGGCTGAATTTTGTAGAAACTTCCCCTCTCTAGTCTCTCTCTCCATCGACTATTTCTCTCTGTGGCTCTATCTTCCCATCCCCTTTCTTTCCGTTACTATCCTTAATTATTGCTACTTTTCAGTGTAGTTTCCTTTGTTATCAGTATCAATATACCAATCTATTATTTCTGTATTTGGTTGCGGATATTGGATCCATAACATGCTGTTTGCAGGGGAGTAAATTTATCTCCAGCTAAAATGGAATAGAATTCAGGGTATCAAGGACAAGTTATCGGGATACAGTGGACTGAGAATATCTTCAAACGTGAATTGTCTCTTTGATCTGCTCATAACTGTGTTTGCTGTTGAAAAGTATATCAAGCAGTTATAGACAAAAAATAAAAAGCCCAGTGAATACCCACAAGTAGGCTCTGAGGAGGATAGTCTGTACGCAGTCCTTTCCTCTATCCTGGAAGGGCAGAGAACCTATTTCCGATAGACTCTCGGCTAAAGACAAGATGAAAAGAAGCAGTGGCAACAAGTAGTAATAACAACTAGATATTAAGAACATCGAAGCGAAAGATAGCAATCAAATAGTAGTTAGTAATAGCAATCTAAGAATAAAAGGGTAAAAATCATTTACATCCCTCAAGTTTACTCTAAAAATCAAACTCATCCTCCACCTTTAAACAATTGTCATTTTCATCCTTTTATCCTACGCAATGTCTATTGTACCCTTTGACATTTTCAACTCCCCATATACGTAATACCTTTTTTATATTATCTAGATATTTTTTAATGCATGTATTTATTTATTCATAATTTAAATAATGTTATATCTTATTATATCATTTAATCCAAATTCAATAACATTATAAATAAAATAATCGTATTATAAATTTAATATAAGATGTATTGCTTTATTATTATTATTATTATTAT
>AWOL01S0113385.1:5201-15763 GCA_000715115.1 Nicotiana otophora
GCATGCTTGCCGAGACAGTAAACCTCATTTCTCAAGCATAGATAAAGCTCGGGACCAAGGTTGGATGGGCCAATTTTTTCAAGTAAAGACTCCAGACTTGATCCCTGTTGAAGACATGCTATTTCCCGAGAAATGGAACATGAAACGTAAGTGGTCTTTCGCTTCGAAGGGTCAATCTCGTTGTTTTCCTTCTCGTCTCTATCTTTATTGATGTTTTTGGTGTCGTAGATGTGGCCCAGATGCCAGACGCAGTTCCTGCACTTAAGGAATGGGTTGAGGGCCTTATGTCACAGAGGTCTTATTCCGAGCGAGCTTAGACGGAATTATCGAAAGGTTGATGGGAGGCCCGCAATCATGGCAAGAGATTTTCCCAGATACATCTTATATCATCGATCCCTGATTTGTTATGTTTTTATTTCACAGGTTTACCAAAGGATGTCGAGATGAGGCCTCCATCAGCTGATGATGATATAGACACAAATCCCCCCGCTCCGAAATAGGTCAAAGGGGAGGGGCAAAGAAAAGCCCTGATTCTCTCCGACTCTGAAATGAAGAGACCAAGGAAGTGGCTGGCGCATAAGCCCAAAACAACTGGGGCACAAGAACTCTCATCGGACTCACTCAATCGGTTGACGGACGAGTCTGAGAAAGAAGAAGATTCTGAGCTGGTGGCCCGAGTAAGATGCGACTTCGAGATGCCTCGAGTCATGGAGGTCGTAGTAGAGACAATGGTTGATGTCCCCAAGAGGGTCGAGATCGATATGGCCCGAGGCAGTGAGGTCAAAAAAGAAAGTGTGACCGGTATGTCCCGGTATGTCCCAGTCAGAAGATAACTTACCCAAAGGGGTGCCTGGAGTAATTGACACTTCTAGGTCACCCTAATTTATGGATTCTATAATTAATGAGGCTCGGGCGTTGAAGGGTAAACTTATCAAAGGGGCGCAAGGAGTAGCCAATCCTTTCAATAACATTTTGGATAGCCTCGACTTTACAGCTTCAGAAGGTGCTACCAATTTGGGCGACTTACCGGTGCCAAATGCGGTACCGTCATCAGGTACTGGGTCTTCATCAAGCCCAAAACTAGTGGATCTATTCCCTGCCCCCAGTGTTAACCTCGACCACAGGCGATCGATAACTTTTTTTGTCCCCAAGGATGCTCGTGTTTTCTCTAACCCCGTGGGGGTTGCTAGCTACCACAGATGCTTAGTGACCAAGGAAAACCAGGCCGTGATGAATGCAGTGGAGGCGCCTTGCCTATTTAACGAGGCCCAACATACTTTGAATCAGGTAAGTTTGAGGTTCACTTCATTATTTATTTTAAACTTGAAGTTGTAAATAATTCTAACACCTCTCTTTGGGCTTGCAGGCTTTGGTGTTGCATCATGAGGTTTTCTTTAGAATCCTGGAAGAGCACGAGGCTAAGGTCCGGGAAATCACCGAGAAGGGGAATACTTACAAGCTTCTAAGTGAGAAGCTCTGGGCTGATTTAGAAGTGGCTCAGAATGAGCATGTCGAGATGGCCGAAAGGGTATTTCGAGTGCTTCACGATAGTGAAGATGAATTAGCGATAGTAACTAATGATCCGATCCTGCAGGTCCGGTAGAGGCTCGAACAGATCGGGCAGCTCAAGACACAGGTAGATGTGATACAAGACGAGGCTGGAGAATTCAAGAAGAATATGGACATCTTAGCCTTGAAAAAGGAAACTTCCAAGCATAACAGGAGTCGGCCGAGACCCTGGTCCAAGATGCAAAAGAGAAGGCCCCAGTGCAGTACAAGAAAGTCGAAGAGCTTCAATATAAATTGGACTTGGCTATTTTTGATAAGGAAAACTTGGCCAATGAACTCGAAGTGGCCAAATCTGAGGAGGCAATGGCAAAAACCAAAGCTGATGGTAAAGTGGCCCAGTTCAAGGTCGATGTCGAGGCCATCCAGGCAAAGGCAAAGAGTATGGTGGATCTTGAAAGATGGCAGGCTCGAAGGGAAGCCATCGAGGAAGTTCATGCTCCAAGGTTCGATGTCCTTGCCGAAATCGAAAATGCTAAAACAGAGGAAGCCAGGGCCCAGAAGCTAGCCTTTCCTGAGGAAGATTCTGAGAGCTTAAATGAGTCCAAAGACGGGGAAGATCCCGAGGATGGAGATGCTACCTCCGATGATGACCAGGCCACTTAGGCCTTTATATTGTTTGCTTTCTTTTGCATCTTTTTGAGGTCGTTTTGACCATTATTATTTTTTTTACTAGGCCATTTTGGCCTTTGTAAAAAAGAATTATTATATATATAAGGCTTTCTTCCCCTTTCGTCTTCCAAATGTTTTCTTTACTTTATTACTTATATTCACAAAGATCGGAATGCCTTAGCATAAAATAACTTAGGTTGTGTAAGTCCGAACAAACCCTGCCTTTACATAATTTTGTTTTGAGGCATCTCGGGGGTTCATTGTTACCGGGAACTTTCTCCAAAAGTAAGTAACTCAAATTATAGTTTGCCAAGGGTAGTCTTTAGAACCAGTTGTGAAAATGTTTCTTTTTCGAAGGCCTAGTTTTTGTTACGGATTTTGGACGTCTCCGAGCCGTGTTAATTTGGCCATAGCCTTTTAGTTCGGGAGACTCCCATTGAGCTTGTTTATTCCCGAGTTATCCGGTCTTGCCCAAGATAACAGTTCCCGAGGGGGATGGTCATGGCCTTTATAAACCGGGGAGCATCCTAATAGGTCTTTTTCCCCTGAGGCCCAGTGACTTGGGCCGTTTGAGTTGGACGGCAATCCCCGAGTGAGGGAGTGGTCGTTCACATTCCGGTTATGTATTGCCTTTGGACTCGATATTTTTGTAAGTACAAAGCTCTTTAGGGGATATAAAGAGGAAAAATTTTCAAACATAAGATGACTGAAAGGAAAGTACTTCTCTTTATTCTCGATCAAAACAATCATACATGCGGACATGTTTTATGCCAAGGCTCGAGCAATCTACGTGGGCACGGTTCGTTTCGACCGTTTGAACCTTATAATAAATCCTATCTATCGAGACCCTTCCTTTATGAATTAATTTCCTCAATAGAGTTGATATTCGGAGATAATGCTTATTCGAGGGTAGCCCCTCAGTATTTGCGATTGATTGCAAAGGAACCTCGGATATTGTTGAATTGATCTTCAGTGCCGATTCGTAATCGGTCTTGATTCTAAGTTAGCATGATTCATTGATGCCTTGATAAAAACCTCGCCGAAAAACCCATTTGGGACAAAACCGGTCTAAGGGGAAAAAAGTGCAATACGTGCTTTCATACCTAAAGACTTTGTGACTTTCGCCAAACAAATCCATTATCATTTCTCGTTGACCACCTGCAAGTGTTAGTATTCAAAAAAGAAAAGAAATGGGGTCGTACCTTAGCAGTAATACCGTTTTCGGTGAGATATATTCCAATTGCTCGGTAGTTTTTCTCCATTCATCATTTAGAGCTTGTAGTACCCTTTCCTGGTGACCTCGAGAATCTGGTACGGTCCTTCCCAATTCAGACCCAATTCTCCTTTCGTTCAGATTTTGGGTGTTGAGGGTGCCTTTCCTTAGCACTAAGTCCCCGACATTAAAATATCGAAGATTGGCTCTTCGATTATAGTATCTCTCTATCCGTTGTTTTTGGGCGGCCAATCTGATGAGAGCGGCTTCACGCCTTTCAACCAATTATTCCAGGCTCATATTCATGACCTCGTCATTTGATTCTTTTGTTGCATATCGGTACCTGATACTCAACTCTCCGACTTCGATCGGTATTAGAGCTTTTGCGCCATACACCAATGAGAATGGGGTGGCCCCGATACTGGATTTTGAGGTTGAGCGGTATGCCCAAATAACATTGAGCAGAATTCCCTTCCACTTTCTTTTGGAATCGGTTATCCTATTCTTATTATTTTGGATGATGGTTTTGTTGGTTGATTCGGCTTGCTCGTTCCCTCTAGGATGATAAGGTGTTGATAGGATTCTTTTGATCTTATGATCTTCGAGAAATTTGGTTACCACAATTTCGGATGGCATCCCGAACCGACATATGATGTGGTCCCAAATAAAGTCGATAACTTCCTTCTCCCTAATCCTCTCGAAGGCCTGTTCTTCAACCCACTTAAAAAATAGTTAGTCATAAATAAAATAAATTGAGCTTTACCTGGTGCCCATGCAAGTGGGCCAACGATGTCCATTCCCACCTCATGAATGGACATGGTGACAAGACTGAATGGAGTAGTTCCCTAGGTTGGTGAATCATCGATGCATATCTTTGGCATTTATCGCATTTTCGAACATACTATTTCACATCATTTTCTATGTCGATCCAGTAATAGCCGACTCTGATTACCTTTTGAACCAATGATTCGACACCAGAATGATTTCCGCAAGTGCCCTCATGAACTTCCCTCAGAACATACTCGGTATCTCCCGGTAACAGACATATCGCTAGTGGACCATCAAACGTTCTTCTGAACAAGGTTCCGTCTTCGGACAAGGTGAGTTGTGTTGCCTTCGTGCGCAGGGCCCTCGGTTCTTTTGGAACTAGAGGAAGTTTTCCGGTCTTCAAATACTCTATGTATTTATTTATCCAATCCCAGGTCAAGCTTGTGGAGTTTATCTCGGCATGGCCTTCTTTGACTACTGACCCAATGAGTTGCACGACGGCCCCCAAATTGAGCTCGTTGTCCTCGACCAATGACCCTAAGTTTGTGAGGGCATCGACTTAACTATTTTGATCTCGAGGCACGTGTTGCAAAGTCCATTATTTGAATCGATGCAAAGTTACTTGTAACTTATCTAGGTATCTTTGCATTCGTTCTTCTCTCACTTCGAAGGTTCCATTAACCTGATTCACAACAAGGAGGGAGTCGCATTTGACTTCGATCACCTCTGCTCCCAAGCCTTTGGCTAGCTCGAGTCCTGCAATCACAGCCTCATATTCGGCCTCGTTGTTAGTCAATTTCACAATTCTAATAGATTCTCTAACCACGTTGCTTGTCGGCAGTTTTATTACGATGCTAAGTCTAGACCCCTTTGCGTTCGATGCACCGTCCGTAAAGAGGGTCCAGTTTCCCAAGGACATACTCTAGTTCAATAACAACTCTCTTTCGACCTCGGGTAATAGTGTCAGCGTGAAGTCAGCCATGAAGTCTGCCAAAATTTGAGACTTAATAGTTGTTCGGGGTTGATATTCAATATCATACCCACTGATTTCTACGGCCCATTTGGCCAACCGTCCCGAAAGCTCGGGTTTGTGCATAATATTTCACAATGGATAAGTTGTCACAACACATATGGGGTGACATTGAAATTACGATTTTAGTTTCCTAGAGGCGCTTATCAAAGCGAGCTCCAATATTTCTAGGTGGTGATATCTAATTTTGGCCTTGCCCAAGGTCCAGCTAACATAATAAATCGGAAATTGCATACCTTGTTCTTCCCAGACTAGGACTCCACTTACCACTATCTCTGACATTGCCAACTATAAGTACATTTATTCATTTTCCCTCGGTGTATGAAGCCACGATAGGCTCGATAAGTATCGTTTAAGCTCTTCCAAGGCATACTGGCTTTCTGGAGTCCATGTGAAATTATTTTTCTTATTCAGCAATGAGAAAAATCGATGGCTATTACCTGATGACCTCGAGATGAATCGCCCCAGGGCGGCTATGCGCCCGGTTAACCTTAAGTATTTCCTCAATATACTGAAGGTTTCCTATAAATGTTTCAAATGGTCCTCTGCTCGCAGGGACTTAACTACCACATCATCAATGTAAGCTTCCATAGATTTCCCTATTCGGTCTTCGAACATCTGGTTTACTAGGCGTTGATAAGTGGCACCAACATTTTTTAATCCAAATGGAATTACATTATAGTAGTAGATACCATATTTAGTGATGAACGAGGTCTTTTTATGATCATCCGGGTTCATTTGTATTTGGTTGTACCTGAAATAGGCATCGAGAGAATTGAGGGTCTAGTAGCTGGCTGTGGCATCGATCATGCGATCGATATTAGGCAAGGGAAAAGTGTCACGCCCCAAACTCAGGGAGCACGACCGGCGCTCAACCGAGAGAACCCGGCCAAGCAAGCCTATTAGACTTCCTTCTACCCAAACTCATCCATGAATAAAGAGGATATGTACTCCATTAATCAATCACTGAAAAGATTTTATTAACAACTTCCTTTTCATTCCCATTAGCAGTTTCATTCATAATTTCCATAACATTACAAGTTTATAGAATTAATGAAAATCATAATTTCCAAGTACCAACATTTTTAGTTCAATTCCCAACATCAACCATAACCCACAAACTGTCAACGGAGCCTCTAAGTACAGTAGAAGAGTAATATGGAAATGCCGGCAACAAGGCCCCGCTATACCTCAAAACACAGTACATGAGAAACAAAAGATACATGACCCCAAAATGAAGTGGAGCTCACCAAGTCAGCTGAAAAGAATGTACTGCTATCATTGATCAATGCTGCCTACTGAAGAACCACCTGCATCCATTAAAGATACAGCGCCCCCGGCAAAAGGGACGTTACCACTGTCGAATAGCACTAGTATGTATAGCTAAAAATCCTCTATCAAAATAGAATTCCCATATAAGAAAAGGCAACATATAGAAACAACAAGTCACAATCAACAATATCCAAACGTCCAGTTAAAACATAATAATTTTAAAAATACGAACTTCATATATAATTTTGGTTGGGAGATCATTAACACCGATATACCACCGTCTTTGTTAGCACGGAGTCCGATCACGCCCGATCGGCTAGGACATCTCCCCATGAACAATGTGGTTTGACATGTGATGCGAAATAAACTTGTTACCATGAGTAGTACCACCATATGCGCAATATGGCATCTGATCTCCACCCGACTGCTAGGCCGCCTTCCCACATATGCCGTGTGGGTTGACTTTTCCAATCCACAAAGGTTCCAGTTTCATCCCAATTAAGGGGAATAATATCACAATTTCCAAAGGTTCCAATTTCATCCCAAATAAGGGGAATAATCCCAATTCACCACTACACCGGCACCTGTAGTTTCTGGTATGGGCCTTATGACTCACCCTTCCTCGGTATTGCTAATGATACTCCCAAAAATAGTTTTGATTTGATTTCCAAACAGAAATATCATAAATACAATTGTACTCACCTCAACATCTTTGACATTGTATGAATTCTCATTAGTATTTCCAGTCATTGACAATGACAATATTTCCTTGGCTCATTAGGCCATTCACAAGATTCTTTATTCGTGGCACGATGACCGTATTTCATATTCCACACTTTCACCTCTTTCAATTTTAAAGCTCGCCATCAAGTATCAACATATAGGATATTCCAGAAATCATTTAATTCTAATTAATTTGAAATGGAAACTTCAAACACAAAGGGTTTCTTCCCAAAGAATAAGGCATACCAACCAAAAATAGAAACACACATAGAAAAACCATAAACAGTCAATACACTATTTACTCTTGCAATACTCTTTCCCAGAAATGACAATGTACAATTTCAACACATGAGTATATAGAACTCGAATCACATTGGATATATAAATCAAAGCTTTATTTAAAGCAGCCACTAATGGGCATGAATTTAGTACAAAAGCTTTTAGACAATTCTATCTTCGAAATCATTTTTTTAAAACATTTGAGTCGAGACTCATTTCATAACCTTTCTCACATCATTTCATTTCATTGTCACTATTGGCCACAAGTATAACTTTCACTCTTGCACAGTGGCCACACTCTATATCCCCAATTAACTTATTTCATTTCCAACCATCTTTATAGATTATCAAAAATAAGACATTTCTAAATCAAGACTTTAGGTACACATAAGAGCAATTAAGAGTCTTAAGAATATTGAGATTTTCTCACACAATTTGGCATACTATCATTCATTGAAACACAACTCAAAGCCATAGCCCTTTAATACGTAACCCATACTTTGAAACTTACGGAAACATTATGGAATTCAATTCCAAGAGAGAAATTTTAGCCAACATTCCTTGCTTTGAGCTTCCTTAACTCTAGAATGATCCGAAATTCTTAGAAATCCCGATCTATTTTTAGACATAACAATATTGAACCGTAATTAAGAAGATATTCATGGTCTCAGCTCATTTGAGCGTTTCATCAGACACTAGGTGTGCAAATTTAACCACAAGGTTCTTCTACAAGATTTCCTTCACTCCACAACCCAATCCTTACTTATTTCAGCTCAACAATCTTCCCACAATTCTTATTGGTATATGCATGTATAAATAATAATCTCATACCCATGAATCATATTCCTAATCAACCATCATTAACCCAAATTCAAGATTGAAAACTATGGTATGGAACCTTACCTCTTAGATGAAGAACTTGAAGGATTGCTTGTTGGATTTCAAGGCTTGGAGAAGATCTTGATGAACAAAACACTTGAGCTTCATCCTCTCTCTAGAACCCTCTCACTTCTCTCTAAAAATATCAGATATTTGCTCCAAAATGAGCTTCAAGGCTTATTTATCATAGTTGGGTCGGGTTATAACAATAGAAGAATGGATACTCCAGATATTCCGGATCAGGCTACAGACCTGGCTTCGTCAGGCTAAAACCTGGTCTTAGCTCGCGTTAGCTTGGACTCGCTAGGCTAAAGCCTGGTCTTAGCTCACATCGCTAGGCTAAAGCCTGGTCTTAGCTCACATCGCTAGGCTAAAGCCTTGTCTTACACCTGGCCTCACCAGGCTAAAGCATGGTCTTACACCAGCCTCGCGAACTATAGGCGAGCCTTTGGGTATTTGATCATAACTTCTTGTAGGAATGTCCTAATGACAAACAGTTTGAAGAGTTAGAAATTAGACTCAAAGGGCTTTAATTTGATAGGTAGATCACCTCATAAGTCATTATAGTTTGGTAGCAGCATATGTTTGAAGTAGGATCTTGTGCGAATTGAGACATCCTTTCCACTTAATGTATCCTACTTGTTCCACACGAATTCTTTCCATTCACAAAACTCCTTAGTATGTTTCAACACACCTTAAACATATAATTTTCATTTCTAAATAATGTGGTTCTATCCCATGGGTCTTCTTTAATACTCTAACATGTTATTCCCATATACCCTTGGCGTACTTTAAAATATTAAATCATTAGAAAAACTTTTCGGGGCCTTACATTCTCCCCCGCTTAGGATCATTCGTCCTCGAATGAGGAGTAGTGTCCGTTCCAAACACTTAACATAATTTATCTCTTTTCTCACATACCTCAAGTCCCCAAATTCACTAACTCCCAAAATGTTCTTCAGAAATGTTGGCAGAGTGTCCCCTGGTTTTGGGCCTAACCACCTGCCAAAGTAACACCAAAACCACCCTAACATTACTTCCATAACTCGACAAAGCATAGCAATATATATCAACAATATTAATCTCAATATTGCATATATCATACTCTTAGTTTGGCCTATTTCCTTCAAGATTTCATAAGGCCTAATGTGACTACACATACTTTACCTTCCTTAACAATTCACCCAATATATTCATAGAGAAAATCTTTAGAATAGCCCGTTCACATTCTTCGACTCTAAATCCCTACGCCAAACACCCAAACTAAACCTTTGGAGACCTCCAATAATCACTCTAAGACGTGCTAGCTTGAATATGACCATAAAACTTCCTATCCATTACATTTGATCACTGGGTGATGATGCTTCTTTTACATGTTTGAGCCTTCAACCCCCATTGGTTTCTATAATTATGAAAAACGAGGTTCAAGATTGGCAACAATAATTCAAAATCCATCAAGGTACTGAGCACAGCATTTTAGGAGGTTATATCCAAAGAAACATGAAGATTACTACCAATAGTGCTGACATTGTTAATCATTGTAATGACATCATTGATTTGACACATGAGGCATAGAGTTGCCTAGAGGCATAAATGATCATCTTGCCATATTTCATCATTAGTGGAACATCTATATCAGATTTCTCTTTCATATGACCTCATAGGAATCGAGTTCTACAAAATATTCCTTGATACAGTTACAATCTTAATAGTACTTGCAACTTGTCTTTTTGTTTTCAAATTTCCCAACAATAGACATTACTAGGTCAGTTTTCTTATGGGGCCATCTGTTTCAAATGAATAACATCTACTAGCTTGCGCGCACACCCTGATAACATCAACCTGCATCGCATTGCCTCAATATGTGAAGTAACATCGTTCTCATACCTTTCTTAGCCACCCTCTTTTCTCCTTATAAGTCTTATATGATTTTAAGAAAACACTTTACTTCCCTCGTGAACATTCTCACGATCCCTCCTTACTGCGAAATACTTCCCAAAACACATATCAACACCCTTNGATTTCTCTTTCATATGACCTCATAGGAATCGAGTTCTACAAAATATTCCTTGATACAGTTACAATCTTAATAGTACTTGCAACTTGTCTTTTTGTTTTCAAATTTCCCAACAATAGACATTACTAGGTCAGTTTTCTTATGGGGCCATCTGTTTCAAATGAATAACATCTACTAGCTTGCGCGCACACCCTGATAACATC
>AWOL01S0113399.1:8084-18224 GCA_000715115.1 Nicotiana otophora
TTTTTTGTAATTCCATTTGGTTTGACAAATGCTCCTGTTGCATTTATGGTTCTAATTAATCGTGTATTCAAGCCTTATATTGATCAATTTGTAGTGATGTTTATTGATGACATTTTAGTCTATTCCAAGAATATAGAAGATCACGATAAGCATCTCCGGATTGTCATGCAAATTCTAAAAGAGAGGCAACTCTACGCGAAGCTTTCCAAATGTGAATTTTGGCTGAGTAAAGTGACTTTTTTGGGGCATGTTGTATCAGCTTAAGGTGTGAAGGTTGATCCTAGTAAGATTCAAGCTATTGTTGATTGGAAACCCCCTAAAACTCCAACTAAGATCAAAAGTCTCTTAGGTTTAGCAGGATACTATAGGAGGTTCGTGAAGGGCTTCTCTATTATAGCTTCTCGTTTGACTAAACGTTTGGGGAAAGATGACAAGTTTGTATTGGATGACAAGTGTCAATAGAGCTTTGAAAAGCTCAAATCCTTGTTGACACAAGCTCCAATACTTTCTTTGCTAGCTGAAGGGAAAGATTATGTGATATACAGTGATACATCTCATCGTGGCTTGGGTTGTGTTTTGATGCAAGAAGGGAAAGTAATTGCTTATACCTATCGAAAGTTGAAATGGCATGAGTTGAGTTATCCCACTCACGATCTTGAACTTGCTGCCATTGTTTTTGCCTTAAAACTTTGGAGGCATTACTTGTACGGGGAGAAACATCACATATTTACTGATCACAAAAGTTTGAAGTACTTGAGTACACGAAAACAGTTAAGCTTGAGACAACATAGATGGCTTGAACTCATCAAAGATTATGATTGCACGATTGATTATCATCCTAGTAAAGCCAATGTGGTTGAAGATGCGTTGAGTCGCAATTCCTGCAAGTTTAACTCTAAGTCCTTTGCCTTTGCATCTTGAATTAAGAGCCATGAATGCTTGTCTTTCATTTAATTCTAATGGCTCTATCATCGCTAATTTGCAAGTCAAGCCAGTCTTACTTGAGCAGGTCTAAGAAGCACAAAAGTTAGATGAAAAGCTTATGAAACGGGTTGAAGAAGTCCAAAATGGAAAAGAATCAAATTTTATATTGAATAAAGATGGTACCTTATTTTATAAAATAGGTTATGTGTTCCTAATGATGATGAATTGAGGAAGCAGATCTTAATTGATGCACATAGTTCACTTTATGTAATGCATCCTGGAGGTACTAAAATGTACCGGACCATCAAGGAGCACTACTGGTGGAGTGGTATGAAGAAAGACATTGCAAATTTAATTTCTAAATACTTGGTATGTCAACAAATAAAAGCTAAACATCAAGTCCAGTCGGTCTACTACAACTCTTGTCAATACCTGAATGGAAATGAAAAATGATAACAATGGACTTTGTTTCTGGACTTCCATACACTCAACGGAATCATGATGCAATTTGGGTCATTGTAGATAGACTAACTAAGAGTGCTCATTTCTTGGCAATCAGAATGGATTACTCGCTGGAACGTTTGGCAGAATTATACATTAATGAGATTGTGAGGCTGCATGGAATCCCTGTTTCTATTGTGTCTGATAGAGATCCAAGGGTTACATCCAGATTTTGGTCTAGCTTGCAAGAAGCTTTGTTCCAGGTTAAATTTTAGTACCTCTTTCCATCCACAAATAGATGGCCAATCTGAGAGGGTAATACAAATCTTGGAGGATATGCTTCGAGTTTGCATTATTGAGTTTGAGGGTAGTTGGGACAAACACTTAACCCTTATAGAATGTTTTTACAATAATAGCTACCAATCAAGTATAGGCATGCCTCCTTATTAAGATTTATATGGGAGAAAATATAGAATGCCTCTTTGTTGGAACGAGGTTGGTGAAAGAAAATTGGTGGGTCCTGAGACTATGCAACAAACTGAAGATAAGATAAAAATCATCAGGGATCGCTTAAAAATTATTTCAGATGGACAAAAGTCTTATGCTGATCTTAAGAGGCGAGTAATTGAGTATAAAATGGGTGATAAGGTAATTTTAAAGGTTTCTCCATGGAAGAAGATTATGATATTTGTCCAAAAAGGTAAACTTAGTCCAAGATTTATTGGATATTATGAAGTGCTTGAGAGAGTTGACTCAGTTGCTTATAAACTAGCTCTTCCACAAGAGTTATGTTACACCCTGTGCGTCCCAAGGTGATGTATAATGAATATGAGACTTTTTAATTATGATTTAAATAATTTTAAAGTCATAATATGACTATATATGATGCTTGGATAAAAGATATAAAGTTTGGAAAAAATCGGACTAAAGTTGCGGAAAAACCAACTAAGAATTTGCCCTGTAATAGATATGTTTGAGAAATAAATTTCGTATGCTATATGACGTATTTTTGGGATAATTATGTACCAAATTGAAGGTCTTGAAATGTAGTTTTCAACGCTCTTTACTGTTCGTTCATACGACATTCGGATACAAAGATATAAGCACTGGAAGATGGGCGACTGAGAGGGTGCCAAGCTAGCACCTTTTGACTTTTCAAACGTTGTTATATATGTTTTAACTCGTCTCTCTCTCTCTCTTCAGTTTTACACAGAATCTGACCGGAGAAAATCATAAAAAGGGTCCTTGAGCTCTCTAATAGTGCTTCAAATAATACTAACATCCCGGGTACGAAATCGACAAGCGATAACATCAGAACGATCCCTACGGCGTAAGTATCACTATATCGCCTCTCTTTTTCTTTGTAGTTTGAGTTTTGGAATATATTTAATAGTTAATAAAAAATCCTAATTTCTGTATTTAAGCTTTAAAATATCAAGAAAAGTTGATAAATTCATTTCCTAAAGGTTAGACCTCAAGGGACAATGATCGGAAGCCGTGAGTTCGAGTTATTTGACTTGTAGTGGACTGTTTTATGGGTTGTTTCGTGTTGCTTTTGGGCTGTCTATTGTGCTGATGATTTATGGAGTTTGGAAGGATAAAAATGTGTGGAGAAATGCCACATGTGGTAGGGTAGTAGGTTGGTCGATCGTCGTTGTAGTTACATGCTAATTGATAACTTGTTGATTGGGTGTATTATGGTATATTTGGGGGTTTTGTTGTATTGAAGGTCCCAAATTGTAACTAGGTTGGTTTTGAGTTGCTGATTGTATTATATTTGTATCTCGCCTATAGTAGGCTTGAGGGAGCCGTAAAATCAGGGAAAATGCTGCCCGTTTTATTTTAGAATCAAGTTATCGTTTGAGATACGTAATATATTACTGCCATCTAAATTGTACACGTATTTCTTTGTTATATAGTTGGTGGGCTAGTTGTCATAAGCTTGTTGTTGAGTTGCATTGACGACTTGAGGTATGTTAAGGCTATCCCTTCTTTCTCTTTGGTATGATCCAAATGATACAAACGAAACGAGCAAAATATGCAACTTTCATAAATGACTCTATTCATAGAAATACCAGGGGTATCTATATTCTTAATTTCATATGTGAATTATTATTATATCCTCTATTCATGGGTCTCAGAAAAATATGTATTTAATAAAGTTTGTCCCAAAGGCATATTGATTTTATGATATTCGAGAAATCTTAATAACGTATTTGTTTATGCATTTCATGCATTTATACATGTACATTGACCCATAACCAGAAGACGTTATATACGCGTATATTATATATATATGAGATATGGGAAAAGGTTAAGGCGTTATATACGCACCACCACCTAATCAGCTGGTATATGTTGATGATTTTGCCCACAGTGGTCGAGATGATACGATGGGATGCCCTCAGAGGCTTGATGATGTTATGTACATATATACCTATGCATGATACGACATTTGCACGCGCGTGCATGACATTATTAATGTTTCAGGATTCACAAAACTATTTAGACTCACAGGTGGAATTCTTTACCCCATGTTTCATCTATGTCTTTTATGTACTGATTTTTATGTTTTACATACTCAGTACATTATTCGTACTGACGTCCCTTTTTGCCTGGGGACGCTGCGTTTCATGCCCGCAGGTGCAGCTAGACAGGCTGACGGTCCCCCTTCTTAGGATCCTTGATCAGCGAGAGTTGGTGTGCTCCATTTGATCCGGAGCTGCTTTGAGTTTTGATACGATGTGTTTGCATAAATATATGAGTACGACGTGGCCCAGTCCCGTCCTTTATATAGTTGTACACTCTAATAGAGGTTTGTAGATAGTCATGTATAGTTATATAGTATGTGGCCTTGTCGACTCGTCCTACCGTATTTTGTGTATATATATATATATATATATATATATATATGTCTTTTGGGCATGTTTTCCCACACAGGTTGTTCATATGAATTAGTAGTTTATTTTCAGGCGTTATGCATGACCTACACTTATTTCATGTTTATATCTTAGACGAATGCTTAGGGGTGTTCGATAGGTAGAACTCGGGCACTCGTCACGGACCATCGGTTTGGGTCGTGACAAGTTAGACAAGATCCACAACGTCTTTCATGTTTCTATGCTTCGAAGATACCGCTCAGATCCATCTCATGTTCTTCTTATTGAGTCTATTGAGGTCAATCCTGATTTGACATATGAAGAAGAACCAATCCAAATCTTAGTGCATGAGATAAAAAAGATTAGAAATAAGAGAATCCCATTAGTGAAGGTTCTTTGGAGAAATAATTCAGGCGAAGAAACTACCTGGGAGTGAGAAGAGGATATGCGAGTTCAATATCTACATTTGTTTCGGGACTAGTACAAGGTAAATTTCGGGATGAAACTTTTTTAAGGGGGAGAGAGTTGTAACACCCCAAATTTTTACTAATATTTGTATTCTCGATTGAGCATTTTTGTAATGAGGAGATATTTTATTTCGCACTTCCTAAACGTAAAATTGACAATATATGAAAATTCTTTATTTTAGGTTGTATTAATATTGACAAAGAAGTTCTATGGTGTTGCTATGTGTAACACTTAATATTATTTTGATGAATTGTTATTAAATACATTATATAATTAAGTTTTTGCACTGCCACTCTTTTGTATTTATCTAAGTATATTTAGNTTATGCATGACCTACACTTATTTCATGTTTATATCTTAGACGAATGCTTAGGGGTGTTCGATAGGTAGAACTCGGGCACTCGTCACGGACCATCGGTTTGGGTCGTGACAAGTTAGACAAGATCCACAACGTCTTTCATGTTTCTATGCTTCGAAGATACCGCTCAGATCCATCTCATGTTCTTCTTATTGAGTCTATTGAGGTCAATCCTGATTTGACATATGAAGAAGAACCAATCCAAATCTTAGTGCATGAGATAAAAAAGATTAGAAATAAGAGAATCCCATTAGTGAAGGTTCTTTGGAGAAATAATTCAGGCGAAGAAACTACCTGGGAGTGAGAAGAGGATATGCGAGTTCAATATCTACATTTGTTTCGGGACTAGTACAAGGTAAATTTCGGGATGAAACTTTTTTAAGGGGGAGAGAGTTGTAACACCCCAAATTTTTACTAATATTTGTATTCTCGATTGAGCATTTTTGTAATGAGGAGATATTTTATTTCGCACTTCCTAAACGTAAAATTGACAATATATGAAAATTCTTTATTTTAGGTTGTATTAATATTGACAAAGAAGTTCTATGGTGTTGCTATGTGTAACACTTAATATTATTTTGATGAATTGTTATTAAATACATTATATAATTAAGTTTTTGCACTGCCACTCTTTTGTATTTATCTAAGGATATTTAGTAGTTGGGCAGCCATTTTTATTTCATATTTATCCAAAATTCTTAAAGATAACTTTGATTGACTTAGTCTTCCATAAACTCCTCTCATTTTCATTCTTTCAAGACAACTAGAACCCCCTACCCTCTCTCCTTTTTATCACCTGAAACATTCATGAAAACCATCATAAATTTCCACTAAACCAACCAGAAAAATTCGTTCTTGGTGAAGCTCAAGTTGTTCCTCTCTTTTATGGTAAGTTACTAAACTTGTTTTTACACTAGATAGCTATTAGTATGCTCTACATATCTTTTTGTACAGAGATCCGTTTTAAGTGATCCAGGACTTTCAGAAAAGCTATTTCATAGATCTATAACTCTTACGAAGAAACCAAAATCTAGTTTTGCTTGTATTTACCCGAAAATAGATCATAAAGTACAGGGAAGGTGCTGCTCAAATTTTTAGTTTTAGAAATACTCCATGTACTGCTGTTAGTAAGTTTAGCATAACGTTTTGTACAAAATTGATATTGGAGTGATTCAAGATGTTTTGAAACTCTAAGACACATATATGAAACTTTCATGAAGACTATACAGTCTAGTTTATCCGTTTAGATCTTCAAAACTAAGCCACAACACGAAATAGTGATACTGTCCAGAAGTTCTATTTCAAAATTCTTTGGGTAATTTTCACCAATATCATGTTTAGTCTCACATGTTAAATCTTTGAACTTATATAGATATTTGAGTATGCATTTAAGGTGTATATACCCTTGTAAAATCAAAGGGGGAATGTTTGAGGAAGTGGACGGATTTGGTTTGTTTATGACGTAGACGATTCGAACGTCCTCAAGTTGTGATTGAACTGTTTTGTGGTAAAATACCAAGGTTTGTGTATAAACTTTGTACTCTTTTTGATTGCTGGAATATTTTGAAATAACGTGATATTTTATTTTTCTTGTCTTCAATTTATATTGTTGTATTCATGTTATATCACGTATTGAAAAATATTCGCTAAATCGCCCACTTGTACGGATTGCTTGATCATTTTGCATTCTTGTTGGGACTTTGTCCTTCTTGTGGCAGTGACTTTGTCACTCATCTTGGGATGCCTCTTGCTTTGAATCTTTTTCCTTCTTGACTTTGAATTTGTAGTTCGTCTTAAATTATTTTACTTGTCTGTGTTAAGTACGAACTAGGAAGCCATTTTTAATGTGGTTCTTGATTCTCTTTGACTATTGGGTTTTGACCCTTCTTGATTTGGGGCTTCGATCTATATTAATATCTGATTATGCTTAGTGTGATGGTATGACGTACATATTGGGCGAAAAATGGATATTTGGCAAACCCTCTTGGATTGATAGTATATACTTTCTCGACTCTTGAACATTGTTATTGATATTTCGAAACACTTCAAGGTTTGATATTTGATACTTTTGATATATTTGTTCACTTGTTTTAAATTATGTTAAATTTGAGTTACCTATAACTGAAAAGGGAAATTGGAGAATTTAATGGCTCCAAGCCCAAAGTTTATACGCCACTAAGCTTTATGCTTAGCGATAGTTATTTTCTATCGTAGGTAAAGTACGAGATGAAATTTTAAGACGACCTTATGAAGTAGTCTTTCCGGGAGCACTTATGGAGATCACATTTGCATATGCACCTATTGTTTTGCATAGTTTTGGAACATGTAAATCCATGGTCTTTCTGCCAAACTAGGTATTTTGTGTACATAATGTTTTAGAATTGGTCTAATATTATTAGGTGGCACGCATGCTCCAAAGAGGCTAAATGGTGCACTTGGTTGAATTGTGAGTTATTTACCTAGAGGAGTAGGGATTAAAACACTCTTAATACTTATTTTTCTCCTTTCTTTAATAGAGCACCCATGTTATAAAAATCCTAGATCCACTTCTTCCTTAATGAAAAACTTTTATAACCAACCACACAAATATCATGACCCCACAAAACTTTTATCCCTTAAGCTTTTAAGATCACAAGTTTTAAAAGTCTTATTTTTTTTCTTAAACGTCGTGTCGAGTTAAACTACCTCATCTAAATTGAAACGGGGTGAGTAATTCATTTTATCTAAATATATTTTGCAATTTATCCAATGAATAAGATATCATGTGCAAATTTTCAAATCTTATATCTTATGCAAGATAGAAACTTTATTTAATAAAAATGATTGTGTGCATATTTTTAGAATTATTATTAATAATATTAAAGATCTTATATAACTGTTATAGAGGAGTAAATATATAAAGAGCATTCTGCTATAAATATATTTATAACTATTACTGTTATAGATAAAATAATATTATAAAAAGATAAAATATAACTTAAAAAACGATTTTAAGGAAAATTTTAATTTTATAATAAATAATTGTTATATAAAAATACTATTATAAAAAGATCGTGTACCATATTTCTCTTTCTTCCGAGCAAAAACATAGTAAGTAGTAAAAAGCAGATTAACACCAAAAAGTTGGCACGCATTGAACACGCGGCTTAAAAATTAAACCCACTTGTTAACTGCTACTACATACTATTTTTTCCTTTCATTTCAATTCAATTTAAATGATAATAGAGAGGATAAATAATAAATTTAAAAATTAAATATTTTTTAAATATAAAAATATGTTATTTCTTTTAGAAGAAAGTAATAAAAAAATATGTTTAAATTAGAAGTGAGGCAGAAGTAAAAGGTAAACATTGCATGGGGCACCCTATTTGGTCGCCCCCTTTTAAATTATACCCATTTTATTTTTTCATTTGCATCTGTACCCATTCTTTTATGAAAAGTATTTTAAAAAGACGATTTTGCCCTTTTTAATAAAAGACTATTGACAAACTGTAGAACAAAAATTTAAGCATGTTTAGGCTGAAGTTTTAGCAAATAAACTAAAAACTTTCAGCTTGTTTAGATTGAAGTTTCGGATATAACTCATGACAAAATTGTAGACTGCGCTACAAAACTTTAGCATGTTTTGGTATGAAAATTTAGCAAATGAACTAAATAGTTTCAGCATGCATTAGCAAAAACTCTTTAGAAAACTATATACTGCAAGACAAAAACTTAAGCATGTTTAGTCTGAAGTTTTAGCAAATGAGCTAAAGAATTTCAGCATATTTAGTCTGAAGTTTTAGCAAATGAATTAAATAACTTCAGCATATTTTGTCTGAAGTTTTAGCAAATGAATTAAATAACTTCAGCATGTTTTGTCTGAAGTTTTAGCAAATGAATTAAATAACTTCAACATGCGTTTAGCAAAAACTCATTAAAAGATTACATACTACAAGACAAAAACTTAAGCATGTTTAGTCTGAAGTTTTAACAAATGAACTAAAAAACTTAAGCATGTTTAGTCTGAAGTCTTAGCAAATGAACTAAAAACTTAAGCATATTTAGTGTGGAGTTTTAGCAAATGAACTAAATAACTTAAACATGTTTAGTCTGAAGTTTTAACAAATGAACTAAATAATTTCAGCATGTTTAGTCTAAAGTTTTAGCAAATGAACTAAATAACTTCAACATGTTTAGATTGAAGTTTCGGATAAAATTCATGACAAATTGTAAACTGTAACATAAATAACTTCAGCATGCACTAGCATGAAGTTTTAGCTTCAACATGAAACAACTTCATGCTACATTAGCATGAAATTTTAGGTTCAAGGTGAAACAACTTCATGCAAGTGTGATTCTAAAGATGAATCTGGACAAATTTCTGATTTTTTTATAAAGTTGTTGAGAGGAGAGGAGGAGATCGTTTTATATATTTTGTTAGGGGTGTAATTGTCATATTATTATGAATTTTTTGTGAGATGACTACTAAATCAATAATTTTAAAAAATAGGGTACAGATTAAAATATGACACAAATATAGAGTACGACCGCAAATCCTGAGTAAAAGTGAGGGAGAAGTGAAAAATTTGCCACGCATTGGACAGGTGGCTTACAAAGTAAACCCACTTGTGTACTACTACCTACACCTGTCAAATGGGCCAGGTCGGTTCGACCCATTTAACAGGTCTAACTACTACCACATTTCTCTTTCTTCCGAGCAAAAGTCATATTCTATCATCCTTTTAGGTTTCGAAGAGAAAAGGGCAAATCCTATCATCAGCAAAATGTTCTTGCTTGGTAAGCTTAAAATCTTCTTCCCATTATTTTGTTTATTTATTTTATCCAAACCCATACGAAATGGATTTTCCAGATGGACTTTAATGGATAAAGGCCAAATAGATTTTAGTCCGGGATCTCCGGCAAGAAAATTAATAGCCAAAGAATTCAAAAAACCCAGATGAGATCTTTTTAGAAATTGGTTTTTTGATAATTTTGATGATGAGTTAATAACTTTCTTTCAAAATGATTTTTATAAAGATATAAGCTGCCATAATAAAATCATTGCTTTTGTTCCTTGGTTTATGTCTA
>AWOL01S0113402.1:0-10937 GCA_000715115.1 Nicotiana otophora
CCCTAATACAGTCTGCTGTCGCTGACCACATAGTGCTCGCGTCACCACTACTCCTCCAATCTCCCATAGCCGACAACTGCCCCGCCAACGCTTGGGCTTTATACTTAGTTAAGGATCCCCACCTGATTCTCGGTCTTCCTCGAGTAGACCTTTTCCTCCTCCTTAACATAATACCAATGTCCATCACCTAGAGCCTATGCTGCGTCGCGAGTATATCACCCGGAATCACCTTGCAATCCTTGCATAACCCTCTATCACACCTCCTGAGGAGGAGATAGTCAATTTGGGTCTTCGCCACTGCATTTCGAAAAGTAACCAAATGCCCCTCCCTCTTCCGAAATCTAGAGTTCGCAATCACCAACCCAAAAGCCTTAGCAAAGTCCAACAACGATGTACCTCCTCCGTTTCTCTCCCCAAAACCGAAGCCTCCATGCACCTCGCCATAACCACATGCGATCGACCCAATATGCCCATTGAAATCCCCTCCTATGAATAGCTTCTCAGCAGGCGGAACTTGGTGCACTATCTCATCTAACCCTTCCCAGAAGCGCAGTTTAACCTCCTCATCTAGGACCACATGCGGCGCATAGGCGCTAAAAGATTTTGTTAATGATATATTGAAAACCCCAAAAAATTTTCTTTACTTTCATTTTGCATTTATTCCCCTGAACTATGTAATGATCTGATTCATACGGTGTCATGATATGTAGGCAATCCCCATCAGATGTGATCATAGCCAGAATTAATCTAAGTTAAAATCAACAAAAAAAAGAGAAAATTGAGAGACAATAAGTAAAAGAAAAGGAAGAAAAGTGTGATAAAAAACAAAAGAGAAAACCAAGAGTGAAGACAACAGGAGAAAGCCAGGAATGACAAAATAAAAGAGAAAAAGATAGTGGAAATGAAAGAAAAGAATTACAGAGTGGAAAAGAGATAGTGAAAGCCGGGATGAAACACGCAGCCATTGCAAAATTATTTTAGAAGCGTTTAATTGTTCAGGTTCATTGCATGCCCAATGTGTGATTCCCTATCTATTAAATGTCTCAAAACTAACAAGGTTGTTGTGTGTGTTGTAAGCCAGGTTCTATTCAGGTGGTTGGTTTTGTTGGTAATCTGGCTTCTCACCCCTATTTTACAAGATCCAAAGGAAAGATTCCAATGGCTTCAGAAATCAATCTCCACATTATTAATCCTGAGGATAGCCCTGAATTGGCTATTTCACAACCTGAATTGGCAACTGTCGAAGAAAATAAGATGATGCGTCTCCGCATGCTGGAAATGTGGGACGCCTGGTCTAATGGTAGGGAACCGCCAAGTGAAATTTTTGGATTCCCCGAGCTGATCCCAAGGACGAGTGGAACCACCAACATCCCTATGACCAACCCATTTATCCCGTATGGGTACCTTATAATATCATCCAACTTTACCGGTATGCCTTCTATGGTTCGCCCCCAGGCACCATTTTCCGGGGAACCTTCAACGTTGTTCTCCGCACTACTAGTTTTCACCATGGCATAACCAACTGTGCCAAAGCCATGGTTTGAACCCCCAACATTCACCTTCTAAGGTCCGAAATTTCAACCTGATATGACTCATGTCACTTCGGACTCGTATGCCCTACAATCACAGTATGAGTCTCCGATTGAGCAAGAAATAATAGTTAGAAATCCCGAGCAGGAAGAAATGGCTCAGAAGATGAAAATCTTGGAACAGAGCTTGAAAAACATGCAAGGTTTGAGTGGCCAAAAAAGTATTTCATATTCGTACTTGAGAGCCTCCCAGAAGAAATGATTTCACCACTATTGGTGAATCCTATTCCAGTCTGCTTCAGAATTTAATAAAACTGGGTCTATTGATATAAACATTGGGCCAGCACCTGCCAAGAACGTGGTTCTTTATGTTCCTAAGGACCCGAGAAAAGAAAAACTTATCCTCAACACTCTCAAGAAGTTCGATGAAAGGAAAGCTACATTGAATGTGCCAAGACTGTATGTACCATAGGGGACATTTGTGGCGCGGGGGCAGGTAATTTCACCAAGACTGACTGAGCCCGTGGTTATCAGCCCCGCACCACAGAGTCCTATAAAAGATCCTACCACAGTCCCCTGGAACTACAACAGAACCGTGGTTACATATAAAGGGAAATAAATTATGGGGGAAGTGAATGAGATGAATAAGTCTGGGAGGTACCATACCCTAGAAGAGCTAAAGAAGTCCAAAGAGAACAGGGATAAACAGATGCCATCCAAGAAGCCTTTAAGAAATAAGGAAGCGGAAGAAGTTCTTTAGAAAGATAAAAACTTCAGAGTACTCAATAGTTGACCAACTCCGTAAGACTCCTTCCCAGGTCTCACTCTTATCTTTGTTGCTGAGTTCGGATGAACATAAAAAAGTTCTCCTCAAAACATTAAATAAAGCGTATGTCCCGGTTGATACTTTTGTCGAACAATTGGCCAAAAGACTTTTTGAGGTCAATAAGATTTCCTTCAGCCGCGATGATTTGCCCGCAGCGGGAGCGGCCCACAACAAAGCCCTCCACCTGACTGTCAAATGTGAGGGCTATTATGTGAAAAGAGTGATGTTAGATGATGGGTCTGGGGTAGACATTTCCCCTCTCTTAATACTCAGGAGAATGGAGATTAGAACAAAAAGAATTCGGGCTAACAACATTTGCGTATGAGCTTTTGATGGGGTCAAGAGAGAGACAATAAGAGAAATTGATCGAATTCTAACTATTGGATCTGTAGACTTTGAGGTGACCTTCCAAGTTTTTGACATGGAAACCTCGTACAATTTACTCGTGGGTAGACCATGGATTCATACTGCCGGAGTTGTTCTCTCCACTTTTCACCAAATGGTAAAGTTTGAATATGATAATCAAGATATTGTTGTCCATGGAGAAGATGAGCAATCCATCTACCGGGACCCCTCGGTCCCGTGTCTTGAAGCTAGGGAAGGCAGTGAGCACATTGTGTATCAAGCTTTCAAAATTGTAGTCGCTGACCAATTTGAAGAAAGGGCCTAATTACCTCAACCATTCTTGTCTAATATTTCGATCATGGTCGCCACCCAAATAATTAGAAATAGGTACAAGCCCAGAAAGGGGCTCGAAGTATCTCTATAGGGCATTACTGAGCCAATGTCCCCAATCGTCAATGAGAAGTGTTTTGGGTTGGGCTTCCGAGCTACAGAGGCCGACAAAACATGGGCTGACAAACGCAAAGAAAACTGGTGGGTCCTATACCAGTCCATTCTATATCTCGCCCAATCATTTGTCAAACCAAAGTATGTGGAGGAAGAAGAAGAGGCCTTCACGGCTGAAGAAATTGATGATATCTGCGAAGCATTAAAACAAATGCTATATGAGTCCCGCATAGTCCAGCCAGGGGAAGACACAAGCCATGCCGAGGTGCAATATATGGGGCCGAATTTCAATATCCAAAACTGGGAGGCTACCCTATTCCCTGTCAGGCAAGAGTCCTGGTAGTTCAGTCTTGCCATCTCTTCTGCATTACGAGTTATTTCAGGGTGTAACTCGAATGCTTTACTTTATTGTCTTTTAATTCTGATGTAAACCGTCATATCTTTCAATTCAATGAAATGAAATCAATATTTCATCGTCCATAGATGTCTCTTTTCTTTTGTTCTGATTTTGCTATTTTTCTTATCTTTTTCTTTTCAGTTCTAATAATGCAGACTTAAATAACATGACATGCTTGCGGACTTCATGCCTAGATCCTAAAATGCCGTCTAACTTTGAAATAATGAATCAAGAGCCAAAATATGATGAAGATGAGGCTTTTAGGAAAATAAATCGAGAATTGGAACAATTTGAAAATAAGCCTAAGCCAAACTTAAATGAAACCGAGTTGGTTAATTTGGGCAATTTAGAAGAGATCTGAGAAACCATGATAAGTATTTACGCTGATGAAAGAACTAGAGATTCCTTGATCCAACTTTTGTTTGAATTCAAAGACGTGTTTGTATGGTCTTATGATGATATGCCAGAGCTGAGCATTGATTTGGTGGTACATAAATTGCCTACCTATCCCAGTTATCCACCCGTTCGACAGAAGCAAAAAAAGTTCAAAATTGACATCAGTGATAAGATCAAGGAAGAAGTCATCAAACAACTGAAAGTTGGTGTGATCTGAGTGGTCCGATACACCACATGGCTGGCTAATGTGGTACCAGTGCCAAAGAAAGATGAAAAGACCCGAGTGTGTGTTGATTACCGGGATTTGAACAAGGTGAGTCCCAAGGACAACTTTCCATTGCCAAATATGCACATTCTTGTTAACAAGTGTGGTAAACATGAGATACAGTCTTTCGTGGATTGTTATGCTGGGTATCATCAGGTTCTGATGGATGAAGAAGATGCATAAAAGACCACTTTCACCTTACCTTAAGGCACTTACTGTTACAGGGTCATGCCATTTGGTATGAAAAATGCCGGGACAACCTACATGAGAGCTATGACTGCCATATTCCATGACATGATGCATGAGGAGATTGAGGTATATATGAATGATGTGATCATTAGATCCAGAACGCAAGAAGACCATGTGCGAGATATGAGGAAGTTCTTTGAGCGTCTGAGCATGTATGACTTGAAATTGAACCCAGCTAAATGTGCATTCGGAGTTCCGTCTGGGAAGCTCCTGGGGTTTTTAGTCAGTCGGAGGGGTATCAAATTAGATCCAATAAAGATAAAGTCTATTCGGGACTTGCCACCCCCGAAGAGCAAGAAAGAAGTCATGAGTCTGCTAGGGAGGTTGAATTACATCAGCACATTCATCGCTCATCTTACTACCACTTGTGAGCTCATATTCAAGCTGGTAAATAAAGATCCGACAATCAAATGGAAATATGAGTGCCAAGAAGATTTCGATAAAATCAAAGAATATCTGTCAAATTCGTCGATATTGGTTCAACCCGAGCCAGGAAGACCTTTGTTCTTGTACCTGACAGCCCTGGAAAATTCTTTTGGCTGTATCCTGGTGAAACACGATGTAACTGGGAAGAGGGAATAAGCCATATATTATTTAAACAAAAAGTTCACCAGTTATGAAGCCAAGTACACTTTGCTAGAAAGAACTTGTTGCGCCCTAACTTGGGTCGCCTAAAAGATAAGACACTACTTGTTGGCTTACACAACATATCTCATAAACAGATGGATCTTTTGAAGTATATATTCCAAAAACCCATGCCCTCTGGAAGGTTAGCAAAATGGCAGATCCTTCTCACTGAGTTTGACATTGTCTATATCACTCGCACAACGATGAAAGCTCAAGCCTTGGCGGATCATCTAGCTAAGAACCCGGTCGATGATGAATACCATCCATTAAGCACTTATTTTCTAGACGAGGAAACAAACTTAGTTGAAGTAATTCTAGAGAACATCAATGCCTGGAAAATGTTCTTTGATGGGGCCGTAAATGCAAAAGGCATGGGAATTGGGGCAATTCTGATTTCGCCCACCGGTCAACACTATCCGGCCGCATCCCATCTTTGGTTCTTCTGTACAAAAAATACCGTCGAGTATGAAGTCTGCATCATGGGCATAAATATTGTAACACCCTAAGTTTTTACTAATATTTGCATTTTTTTATTGAACATCTTTATAATGAGGAGATATGTTTTACTTCGCACTTCCTAAATGTGAAATTGACAATACATGAAAATTCCTCACTCTAGATTGTGTTAATATTGACAAAGAAGTTCTATGGTGTTGCTATGTGTAACAACAACAACAACAACCCAGTATAATCCCACTAGTGGGGTCTGGGGAGGGTAGTGTGTACGCAGACCTTACCCCTACCCTGGGATAGAGAGGCTGTTTCCAAATGACCCTCAGCATCCTTCCCTCCAAGAACTCCCCACCTTGCTCTTGGGGTGACTCGAACTCACAACCTCTTGGTTGGAAGTGGAGGGTGCTTACCATCAGAGCTGTTGCTATGTGTAACACTTAATATTATTTTGATGAATTGTTGTTAAATATATTATAATTAAGTTTTTGGACTGCCACCCTTTTGTATTTATCTAAGGATATTTAGTAGTTGGGTAGCCATTTGTATTTGATATTTATCCAAAATTCGTAAAGATAACTTTGATTGACTTAGTCTTCCATAAACTCCACATTTTCATTCTTTCAAGAAAAAGAAAACCCCTACACTATCTCCTTCTTAGCACCTAAAAACTTCATGAAAGCACCATAAATGTCCACTAAAACAACCAGTAAAATTCGTTCTTGGTGAAGCTCAAGTTGCTCCTCTCTTTTGTGGTAAGTTACTAAACCCGTTTTTACACTAGACAACTATTAGTGTTTTCTTCATATCTTTTTGTATAGAGCTCCATGTTAATTGATATAAGACTTTATGGAAATCTATTTCATATATCTATAACTCTTATAAAGGAACCAAAACCTGGTTTGTCTTTTATTTACCTAAAAATAGGTGATGGAATACAGGGCAGGTGCTGCCCAGATTTTCTGTTTTACAAACTCTCCATGTACTACTGTTAGTAAGTTTAGCATACTGTTTTGTAAACAAATGATATGGGGGTGATTCAAGATGTTTTGAACTTCTAAAACACATATCTACAACTGTAAAGAAGACCACACAGTCTAGTTTGGCCTTTTTCATCTTCAAATATTAGTCACAACACGAGACAATGATACTGTCCAGAATTTCTGTTTCAAACATTTTGGGTAATTTTCACCAATATCATGTTTAGTTTGACATGTTAAATCACTGAACTTATATAAATATTTTATTATGTATTTAAGGTATATATATCCTTGTAAAAGCTAAGGGGAAGTGTTTGAGGAAGTGGACGGATTTGGTTTGTCTTGGGCGTAGACGATTCGAACGTCCTCAAGTTGTGGTTAAACTATTTTGTGGTAAAACACCAAGGTTTGTGTATAAATTTTGTACTCTTTTTACTTGTTGGAATATTTTGAAATAACGTGATATTTTGTTTTTCTTGTCTTTACTTAATAGCATTGTATTCATGTTATATCAAGTATTGCAAGATATTTGCTAAATCGCCCACTCTTAAGGATTGTTTGATCATGTTGCATTCTTATTGAGACTTTGTCCTTCTTGTGGCAGTGACTTTGTCACTCATCTTGGCATGCCTATTGATTTGGATCTTTTTCCATCTTGACTTTGGATTTGTAATTCGTCTTAAATTATGGAACTTGTCCGTGTTAAGTATAAACTAGGAATCCATTTTTAATATGGTTCTTGATTCTCTTGACTATTGGGTTTTGACCCTACTTGATTTGGGGCTTCGGTTCATATTGATATCTAATTTTGCTTAGTGTGATGGCATGACGTACATATTGGGCGAAAAATGGACATTTGACAAGCTTTCTTGGATTGATAGCATACGCTTTCTCAACTCTTGAATCTTGAACATTGTTATTGATATTTGGAAACACTTCAAGGTTGATATTTGATACTTTTGATATATTTGTTCACTTGTTTTAAATTATGTTTCATTTGAGCTACCTATGACTGGAAATGGAAATTGGAGAAGTTAATGGCTCCAAGCCCAAAGTTTATACGCCACTAAGCTTTATGCTTAGCGATTGTTGTTTTCTATCGTAGGTAATGTACGGGATAAAATTTGAAGAAGGCCTTATGAAATAGTCTTTTTGGGAGCACTTATTAAGATCATATTTGCATATGCACCATGGTTTTGTATAGTTTTGGAACTTGTACATGATATATATATGTCACACTTATGTATGTTATTTGGATGTTTGGATATTAAGACCAAAATCTTGTAACTTGAATTTGGTAACTTATTTTGCTGTTTTAAGGTGTGTTAATAGCTCAAGTCCTGTAATATGTTGAATTTACACTTTGTCTTATATATATGTACAAAGGAGAAAACTAGTTTTTCTTTTTATACCCGATAGTTTGAAATTTATGTACAATACAAACTTGCAGTGATGTTGATTATTCAAGAAGGGTTATATCACCTTATGTTGATATTTTGCTATTGTATTTTATTTTTAAAAATAAAATAAAATTATGAAGAGTATTTTCAAAAAAACAAATATTGCACTTTGTACCTCATCGCATGGGCCTATTTTCGCTATTAAATTATTCTGAATATGTTTTTAATTAATATCTTCTTAATGTTGTAAGTAGTAAATTAGATTTGTTTCGTAAGTAGCACCCTCCCAAAGGGGTTGCTACAAATATGGTAGTTAATCATGGGGGATTCTGATTTAATCATTCGGCAAGCCCAAGGTGAATGGTAGACTCGAGACATCAAGTTTATCCCTTATAGTCAACACGTGGAGGATCTCAGCAAACGGTTTAAGTCCGTCAAGTTCATGTATATTCCTCGATTCCACAATGAGCTAGCTGATGCATTGGTTACTTTGGCCTCAATGCTGCCGTACCCGGGTAATGTTCGTATTGACTCGCTGGAGATTTAGGTTCAAGAAAGGCATGGTTATTGTAACGTAATTGAAATGGAGCCAGATGGTGAGCCATGGTTTCATGATATCAAGAGGTTTTTTAAAATAAAAGAATATCCCGAGCAAGCCAGTGGAGATCAAAAGTGAACTATCAGAAGGCTTGCAAGTAGTTTCTTTTTGAGTTGAGAGATCCTATATAAAAGAACTCCAGATTTGAACCTTTTAAGGTGCGTAGATTCCCTAGAACCTGAAAAGATCATGAACGGAGTGCATTCAGGAGTATGTGGGCCTCATATGAATGGGTATGTCCTTGCAAAGAAAATACTCTGGGCAGGTTATTATTGGATGACTATGGAAAAGGATTACTTCAGTTTCGTCCGAAAATGCCATCAGTGCTAGATACACGGTGACCTGATTAATGCACCACCTTCATAGCTACATTCTATGTCAGCGCCTTGGCCGTTCGTTTCTTGAGGCATGGATGTTATCGGGCCAATCGAGCTGAAAGCTTTAAATGGGCACATATTCAGCTTGGTTGCCATTGATTATTTCACAAAGTGGGTCAAAGCAGTCACTTTCAAATCCGTCACCAAGAAGGCAGTGGTGGACTTTGTGCATGCCAATATTATTAGTCATTTTGGTATTCCTAAAACTATCATTACAGACAACGCTGCAAATCTGAACAACCATTTTATGAGGGAGGTGTGCGAACAATTTAAAATTATGCATCATAATTCTACCCCTTATCAGCCCAGAGCTAATGGTGCCATTGAAGCTGCAAACAAGAACATCAAGAAGATTTTCCGGAAAATTGTTCAGGGTTCTGGACAATGGCATGAAAAGTTTCTTTTTGCACTATTGGGATATCGCACAACCATACGCACATCAGTCGGGGCCACTCCTTACTTATTGGTTTATGGCACTGAAGTCGTAATACCTGTAGAAGTTGAGATTCCCTCTCTTCGGATCATTATTGAAACCGAGATCGAGGATGAGGAATGGGTCAAAACCCGGTTGGAAAAATTAACTATGATTGATGAAAAATGAATGGCCGTTTGCCTTAGGTAGTTGTACCAACAAAGAATGGCCCGTACCTACAACAAGAAAGTGCCACCCAGAAAATTCGAAGTGGGGCAAATCGTTCTAAGACGTATTCTCCTGCATCATGAAGAAGCCAAAAGAAAATTTGCTCCAAAAGGTCGGTACATTATAAGAAGAGTGTTGCCGAAGGGAGCGCTGTATTTGGGGGACATCGAAGGAAATGTCGCTGATCCAGCTGTCAATGCATATGCGGTCAAAAGGTATTACATTTGACCCTTTTTCACAAACTTTAGTATGCCCCGATTGGGATGACGAAGGCCTTCGTTTCTCGCTATCGAAAGACTATCAACCCTTTGCAAACCCTTTGAGCCGGTTCCGTTCCTTTGATTTCCCTCTTTGGAACCTGGAAGATATTATGAAAAAACAAATTAAAAATAAAAAGAAAAGAAAGACAAAAGATAATAAAAAACAAAGTTCATTGAACTACGTTCAACTTGATTCCGAAAGGATATGTAAGCAGCCTCTCTCTGGGGTTCAGTCACACCAAAACAAAAATCCACATTCCCCCAAAGGTTTAAACTGGGGCAGATGTTATAATGGTTTGGCGATGGTTTCGCCTGAATAGTTCCAAAGTTATAATTCAATCGAAATTCTTTTTGCCAAAATCCTTTTCAAGTCCTTCTGATCAATCGATGAGAATGTTCAAGAATTGGAGGATATAGTTATTTGGATCTAATACAACTAAATGAGAGAGTCTTATTGGTGAAAACCCTCACGGGAATCGTAAGGTGATGGTGAGTAAAGAAACCAAAATAAGAGAGTCGTGTTGGTGAAAACTCGCAAAGAGCACTATAAGGCGATGATGAGAAGAGAAATGAGAAAGGTCAGCCGGTGAAAACCCGCAAAGGGCACCACTGATCGAAAAGAGGACCCTCACAGCCATTGCATCAACACAGTCGTAGGCAAGGTTACTCGGTTTCGAGGCAAAAGTTGTGATAAATTTCTGAGTGTCGGATGATTTACACAGATCAGGCATCCAGTCCTAAATGCAAGTTATATTCATTAAAGTCCGTATGTACTCCAGATAAGTCCTTCTTTCCTTTCCCCGAAAGGGATATCTCTTGTCTAAATTCATTGTCCATTCCATTGTTTGTTTTTCTTTGAATCCCTTTCACTCTAACTCTATTCCAAAACTAAGGCGAAAAAGGGATGGCAAGACTGATTTACAGGGCTCTCGTTTGATACAAGCTAATATGTAAAAAGGAACCCAGCCTCGACAAAGGTATCAAGTCAACCCCGACTGGCCATGATGGCTGATGTTTTGAAATCGAGAACTCTCAAAAGAAGGAAATAAAATTTAAGTGCCTACAAGGGAAAATCAAGTTGAAAAGGTTGAGTCCCACGCGACTAACCGTCTTGGCAAGGTTTGAAAAGCCAAGGATTCCCCAATTCTCTGAAG
>AWOL01S0113421.1:0-19689 GCA_000715115.1 Nicotiana otophora
AACACGTAACGAACCTCCCATACCGGTAGAGCACCCAAATCATAAGTCTAGACAAACTATCCAGAAATCATATCAATACCTACTGTATTAAGTAATAGAAAGTTCATCCTAGTCTCATCACTCTCGATAGTGAACAAACCAAAACGATAGACACGGGATACCACTATAGAATCTCTCAACAGGGGTAAACACATAAGCACAGTACAAGAATCACAACACACATCCATATATAAATCAAGATAGGAGAACTCATATCGATAAATAGGACCAGATCAAAATAAGATTAATGCTCCTCTGTGATAAACCGAAACCATACCTGTAGCGACACCATCTGGTGCTGTGGCCTCAGCCCTACCAGTGAAAGCATATCAACGGGCCAGGCCTCCTCCTATAGGACACCCTCTACCTGTCTGTCCTCTACCTCTAGCTGGCCGTGCTGGCGGAGTAGCAACTGGAGTGGAGCCCATAACTTGAGTGATTTTATGAATCCCACCCCTCCGGAGTCTAGGACAATTTCTCATGATGTGCCTAGTATCGCCACACTCATAACAAACCCTCTATGGGTGTGGCTTCCCGTGCTAAGTCTGTGGCGGATAATTGGAATAACCGTTGTAGGAACTCAGTGCCGGAGGTACACTAAAAGATGAGTGCCCTATAGGAGTGCCCTAAGGTCCCTGACTAGCTGGAGCACCACGAGTAGTCTGAATTGTGGACTGGACTGGCCGGCTGATGGATCCTCTATCGTGATGGGTCTGAGCCGAAGAGTAGAATCCACTAAATCTTCCAGGACCTAGAGGCCTCTTGGCCTCCCTATCCTTCATCTCCTGACCCCGAACACGCTCTAACCTCCTAGTAATCTCCACAACCTACTGAAATGGAGTATCAGTCTCCAACTCCCGAGCCATGCTGAATCTAAGACCATAACTGAGCCCCTCGATAAACCTGAAGACTCGCTCCCTAACGGTAGAAACCAAAATGGGTGCATGATGGGATAATTCACTGAACCTGATGGCATACTCTGACACCATCATAGTTCCCTAATGTAGCTACTCGAACTCTGTGTGACACGCATCCTAGAGGGTCTGGGGAACAAACTCCCTCAGGAACATCTCTAAACACTGAGCTTGCATTTGCTGGCCTACCCTCCTCGTGCCACCACCTATACGCTACTCCTGAAAGTTGAAATATTGTAGAAGCAACTCTGCTCACCTCCACAGTACCCATGGTGCGGAGAATACAATGACATTTATCTTGAAAACCCCGCGCATCCTCAGTAACCCCGCCAATGAAAAGTGGGAGGGTCATACTTCTTGAACCTCTCAAGCCTCTTTTGCTCCTCCCCTGATGACTCTAGCCTGACCTCAGGCTGAACCGCGACAACGGGCTGTACTGGCACAACACTCCGAGTACGACCAACATGAGCCTGCTACTTTACAGTATGGGCGGTAGGAGTCTGAGATCCTCCCCCAATCTATGAAGTAGCTGGTGCAACTGGGATCAATCCCGCCAGAGCAAATGTACCAAATATGCGCAGTAACTGCGCTAAAGCCTCCTAAAGCCCATGGGTAGCAATAGATGCCTCTGGTACCTGTCCCTCAACCAGAACGGGTGTCTGGTCAGCTGATCCAGTAGTGCGTGTCCTTACCATTTGTTATATAATAGAAATACAAAGACTCAAACTACGAAATCAATCAATCCGCACGATAGGAATGAAAGAAGTAAAAATTTTCTAATAGTTTTGTAGCATCTCGAAGATAAGCATGGACGTCTCTGTATAGATCCGCAAGACTCTACTAAACTTGCTCGTGACTCGTAGAACTTATGAACCTAGAGCTCCGATACCAACTTGTCACGACCCAAAAATCCTATCATAGGCATCGTGATGGCATCTAGTCTCTAAGACTAGGTAAACCGATTACCTACAATAGCTAAATCAGTTAAACATGATATAATGAAACATAAATGCATATATATGAGAAGTTTAAAGGTGATACATTCCAACACGACGATAATCACTGACAATTCCTGAGATTAGGTAGTACAAATCATGAACTCTAGATGAATACATAGAAATATCTCCAAAACAAAATACAATACTGTGCGGATAGCGAATTAACAGTACAATTAAAAGGAAAAGGAACCCAAGGGACTGCGACAACCAAGTAGCTCTACCTTGAATCCTCGCGATCAAGAAGATAACTATGTCTGAGTCCGTTATCTCCAATAATTGTATCTGCACAAACATTATGCAGAAGTGTAGTATGAGTACACCACGGTCGGCACACAGTAAGTATCAAGACTAACCTCGGCGGGATAGTGATGAGGTACCAGTCAAGACACCTAATAATCATAATAACATGTGCAGTATATAGGTATAAAGCTAATAATGGAAGCAAGAATCAGTAACTGGCAATAAGTAATAAAAATGTGGTAAAACAATAAAGTTATCAGAACACCATTGAAGTACCAGTGAAACCAAATAAGGTAAACAAATGATAATCAGATAATCAAGTTGTTCTAACACAAGGTTTATAACAAAACCACCCTGAGGTACCACTCCTCAAAGCACAAGCCACGAGTCCTAAATTCTAATAATATACACATGGAACCTCGTGCCCACACTACCAATAACAATCGCACAGACAACTCACTTGCTTCATGGACAACTCATGTGCCAAACCTCAATCCCCTCATTATCACAATTTGCCCGGTACGGTCACAGGCTCAATATGTCAATCCGCCCGGCATGGTCACAGGCTCAATATCACAATAAAAGTAAATATACAAGAATACATGTGCATGATCAATGAATGTAAAGTTTAATACTCCTGAACTGGTGTAAATGGCATGCTACAGTGTACTATTATAGTCCAAGTCAACAAGTAATATCAAAGACATCGAGTAACTCATTAGAAACAACACAACAAGTCACGTAAGGTGCATGACACATGCAAGGAAAATCACTCCATCACACGAATATCATAACCATTATGCCCCCAGGCCGTCACATATCTTCCCCAAAATAGCCACCCTTATCTCTCTGTATTGACAATATCATAATAGCCACCCTTATCACTCCACCCATACAATAACGTAATAGCCACACGTATCACTCCACACAATCAACAACAGTGAGATGCCACCTTTATGCGCCGCATAGCAACAATTTGTAAGGCCCCATAAAAGTTTACCAAGAATTCGAGGTTTCATGGTGCCAGGGTAGGCTAATCTGTTTGAAGGTTGTAGATAATCGCTCGCCGCAGTACAAAATTTTTGAGTTGTGCAATGCACTGGGGAGTTGGTGAAATAAATTCTACTAAACAAGGCATTTATGTGGCCCCCTTATGTGGCCACAGAACTGCTCCGCGGGCCACAGAACCGCCGCAGAGTTGAACAGGAGAAGCTTAATTTTTGAGATTGTTTTGCGATTAATTATGCGGCCGCATAACTATTTCGCGGACTGCACTTTAATCACAGAATCAACATGAAAATTTCCAACCGGACCAGGCCAAACCAGGTTTTTGGAGTTCATTTCGCGATCCATTCTGCGGACCGCATACATGTTTCGCGGTCACATTTGTGATCGCTGATACAATTCGAAGGGTCCATTTTATATTTTTACATTTTAATAAAAGATTTAAGGGGGTCATTTGGGAGCAAATATCTGACTTTCAAAGAAAGGGGGAAGGAACTAGAGAGAGGAGGAAGAAGCTCCACCCACTCTACTCAACCATCTTGCTAAATCTTGAAGAACCAAGGAAGCCATTTGCTAAGCCATCGCCTATCCGTGTAAGTTCTTGTTCTAAATCTTCCATGCAAGTTTGTTATGGTTCTAAATAGGACGGGAGTAGAAACTATGGCATGCATATATTGATAGAGGGGTCTTGGAGGTTGTTGAATTTCCTGGGATGAATTGTTGATTGATTTTGGTTGTGGGGTGATGGAAACCCCATAGGAGAACCTTGTAGTAAAATTGCACACCTAGTGTTTGATGAAATTCTTAAATGATCTAGATCCATGAACCCTTTCCTAATTATGATTCAATTTTGTCATATTTCCAATAGATTGAAGTCGCTACAAGTTTCGGAACATTGTATTAATCTAAGGAAGGCTCAATAGAGGTATGTTGCCTAAACTCTTGCCGTAGAATCGGTTTCCTCAAAATTCTTGTAAACTTCGAGTATGGATTGATCAAGTTCCTATTTCCGTCATTTCTATTTGCTTCTATGGTTAGCTAGTCTAAATGCCTACAATTGATTCATATTCCGATTGTATATTGCTATGCTCCTATTTTATGCTTATACTTGATATGGTTTGAATTCTTACATGTCTAGGAGTTGAAGATATAATTTCTCTTAATGTTTTAAATATCCTTTAATTTTTTAAGATGATCCTTGAAAGAAAATGAAAGAATGAAAAGTACACTTGTGGCCAATAGTGCCAGTGAAATGAAAAGAACCGTGAAAGATTATGTAATGATCTGTAACTCCTTTATATAATAAATGTTTTGGGTATTGTTTCTACACCGAGGAAGGGTATGTTGGAATAACCCAACCTCGAAACTACACGTGCCGGATGTGTTGAGATTATTCCCCTTAATGTGGATGAGATGATTGCTAGCGAAAGATGATGTCAACCCACATGGCATTGTAGTGAGACAGCTTAGCCGATCGTGCAGAGATCGGATGCCATGCCGCGCATAGTGGTGTTGTGTTTTGATGCCGGGCCTCATACTTTGGGATGAGATGGTTTAGCCGATTGGGAAAAGATAGACTCCATGATATAAGCGCAATGGTGTATCGATACTAAAGATCTCCCAACTTAGAAATATTGATATTAACTTGAACATTGTTTTTTCTCTTAACTTGACACTTTAATATTATTTGAGGCTCTCATTGATTTAATGTATCTATCCTTTTATGTCATTACTCTATTCCATGAGAGGGTATTTAGCTTTACATACAAGTACTATTCCTTATGTACTAACATCCCTTTTGATGGGAACACTGCATCTTTAATGGATGCAGGTGGTTCCACAACATGAGACATTGATTAGTGATAGTGGTACACCCTCTTCTCAGCTGACTTGGTGACCCAACTTCATATCGGGGTCTTGTGTATTTTTCTTCATGTGTATAGTGTTTTGAGGTATAGTCGGCGACTTTGTCGCCGACACTATCATATTACTCTTTCGTATCAATTAGAGGCTCCGTGGATATAGTGTGGGTTGTATTTTGATTTTGGAAAGTCAAACTAGAAATGTTATAATTGTAACATATGTTTCCACTTCTAAACTACGAATGTGTTATGTATTTTGAGAATTGTAAATGGGGCTTCTAAAAGAAATGCAATTGGCGTTGTACATGTTACTCTTTCGTTGTCTACCTTGTGACATTCATCTTCGCATTATTGACGGGTAAGGTCGGGTAGAAAGTATCAAGTAGGCTTGCTTAATTGAGATATCTCGGTTGAGCGCTGGTCGCGCTTCCCAAGGTCGGGGCGTGACAAGCTTGGTATTAGAGCCTAAGGTTTTAAAGTATTCAAAGATGTATCAGAGCCGTGTCTAGTAGAGTCCTTATTATCGGTGTGTTGTCGACCACCTCTATATTTAGGAGGCTAATTGGGCATTTAATAATATCACCCTTCTTTGATGTTCTAGACCGTGCGATAGATCTGATTGTAAGATTGTTCTTCCTTTAACTAGTGCATTGTTCTAATTTTCAGTATATGGCGCCTAAAAAGAAGTCAAGAACTGACCAAAGAGCCAATGACACCCTAGGAGTGGTAGTTGATTCTATACCTGATGATGCGAGTGAGTACCCTAGGGGTGAGGATGTTCCCCCAACCACAACACTGCCTGATTCTACTACTCCTGCTCAGACTGCACCAATTCCTACTCCTACTGAAGGTTCAATGATTCCTCCTCCAACTGATATTCTAGTTCCACCTCTAGCCTTAACTACTGATCCCAACATTTATGATGGGGACCTTAGGGGAGCCATATATATGTTGGCTCAGATAGTGACTTCCCAAGACCAAAGATCGAATGTTGCACCACTTTTTCCAGCCAGGAAGGGGATTCCGCTAGCTCCAGGGTGAACAGGTTTCTTCTGTTGGATCCTCCAGTTTTCACGGGTACAGACCCAGAGGAGGACCCCCAGGACTTTATTGATGAGATGCACAAGACACTTTGATTCATGCGTGCCACTGAGACGGAAGCAGTGGAGTTGGCCTCCTATTGCCTGAAAGAGGTGGCATATTTCTGGTTTGAACTGTGGGAGGAGTCCCGTTAGGAGGGGAGCCCTCCAACAAAGTGGAGTGAGTTTGCCGATGCCTTCATTGATTATTTCTTGCTTGCCGAAATAGGGCAGCCCATGCCATTGAGTTTGAGAGCCTTAAACAAGGCATCATGAGTGTGTGGGATTACCGCATGAGATTCACGTGCATGATCAAGTATGCTATATACATGTTGCCAACTATGGAGGCTAGGGTGCGCCGGTTTGTGCAGGGTATCAGCCCCTTGGTTATTAATGAGGCCGCTACAACTGCCCTGTATTCCGATATGAACTATGGGAAGATGGTGGCATTTTTACAAGCCATAGTGACCCGAAAATTGAAGGCCAAAATGAAGCGAGAGGGTAACAAGAAGGCCCAGTCCGCGGGGAACTTTGGTGGTTCTTCCAGTGGCGGTAGTGGTGGAAGGTCAGTATTTAGGGGAGGGTCATCCAGGCCATCCCAGGTCAGTATTCAGTCAGTGCACCGCCATCAGGGCCCGGTCAGCAGCAGTGGAGCCGTTTTAGGCCCAGTCAGGGCAACATGGGATCCTACCAGCAGGGTCAGCCTGGAGGGAGATTCCAGCAGCAGCATAAGCCCCCATTTTCTAGGTGTGGGAAGATGCATGTAGGGGGCTGCTACACGGACCTACCCATATGCTACGAGAGCGGTATTAGAGTTCACATTCAGAAGGACTTCCGTTCATCCCACTAGAATATTGGTAGGGGTACGACACAACCAGCTAGTTCTGCAACTACTACATCCGCATTACCTCCTCCAGCTCGAGGCACTCCAGCACCCGTAGGGCGTGGCGCAGCTAGGGGTGGTGCACAAAGTTCGGGAGGGCCCAGCCAGTTGTATGCTATGAGGGGTCGCAAGAATTCAAAGGCTTCTCCAGATGTTATCACAGGTATATGAGAAGCTCAGAACACATACTTAAATTATGCTCGCTAGTCAAAGATAGTATAGTATAATATCGTATCCACATGAATTGGATTTAACCAGTATTTTTGTAGTTTCTAGCTTGGTTGCTATCCAAGATGATCAACAATTGAGATTTTATATGATTTCTAACTACAATTAACTAATAATCTAAATCTATTGACTAATGACAATCGCAACAAAAGTAAGCAAGGAAGTTATCAATGGGAGAAAATAGGGGATGATAGGATAAGTGCAAGATAATTGTTTGGGATCTAACTCTAGATAATTCACTTCAAATGTTTAAGTGAGTCTCTCAAATTCACTCAATTATTAGTTCAAACGTTCAGCAAAAACTCCTCTCTCAATTAAGTCTTAACCTCACAAGATGAACCAATTTAAGCGCGTGAAGATATGCAGGAATGCGTAGTGGATTGATCTTTAGGAGAACCTCTCTCGATTATCCTCATAACTAGGTTTAATCAATGATTCAACTAGCCTCTTTCGGTTACTTAGAAGAATCTATGAACTCAACCAACAATATAATGCAAAGATATCACAAGTTATGCCTCTCCCGATTACATGAATAAGTGAATATAGATGCAACAATTAAATCATCCAAAAATACTTCAATACATAAAACTAGAGTTATAATCCATAAACAATCATCAATACACCAAATCCATCAAACCCTAAATAGAACTACTCCATAGATATGGAGCAATTCATCAAAAATAAAGTTAAAGTAGAGGAAAACATAAATTCAATCCATACGCGTGTCTTGAGTGAGGAAGGAATGATGAAATCCTTGTGCTCGTGTTCTTCCAACTCCTCCTTAGCCTCCTTAGGTCGAATATGTGTCAAAAGTCCAAAAATAATATTTTTCCATGTATTTATACCAAGTACGGTCGGCCCCAGACGAAATCACCTTCTCCTAGATGAAATTGGATTTTCACTCTGTAAACATTGCACAGGCGCGCCGCATGGGGAGACACGCCATGCGGGGCATTAGTGGGGAAATCTGGAGAGCTCAACATCTGATAGGAAACCGAATTTGGGCAGCCGCGGCACGCCCCACGCCGCCCCACGCACCGCGGTTGTGGACTTTTCTCATAGTACAGATTGAATCTCGATTGTTTGACGTCCAGACTTGGTCCTCGACCCCCAAATACGACCCCGACTTAATCCCTTGGGCTTTTACTCAGACTTCAAAGCTCCAAATCGCTCGAATTCATTCCATAACATCTACATAGCTCAGAATCACTCCTACAAGGCATAAAACACAAAATCAGTGCAAAACACTATCAATTAAAGCTCAATACGAATAAAGTGCAGTAAATTAGAGTGCAACAAGCGACTAAAACATAAAATTATAGCCTACCATCAACACCCCACACTTAAAACCATTGCTCGTCCTCGAGCAATCAAACTACACTTTATATTGATACGACCTTTCTAACAACTCTAATAACCCATCACACCAAGGATATTTAAATTAGACTAAGCACAATACCGTAACATCCTCGCCTTAAGATTTGACTCAAAAGCACCATGCATTATTTATAACCCGCTCACTTACTCTAACATAGAAGTCAATGACATTACCTTTCCTTCATGAATCAAGTTCCCTCACACAACAATAGAGAGTAGTTCCACACACAATAAAGTATAAGAACAATTAGGAACTCAAGATAGAAAAAATTCACCCACTCTCAGAAATAACATTCATATGCCACAAAAGACGCACCATAGGCTTGCCCATAGTGTACTACTCTACTAATTGAGCTCATTCAGCCGAGGATCAAATATGACTTTAACTGGTTGTAATGTAGGCTGCGGGATAGGTAGGATACATTTGGATATAAGAGTGACTACACCTCCCTAAGCACTTTAATAAATACACGTCATTGTTCAAAACCCCACACTTATATCAAACCATAACTCTACCTTCACATCACATACATTAACTCCCTCTTTTTAAGCACAATTACATCAAGAGTCACCACTATCAAGGAATATTTTTCTCAATCATACACTTATTTTTTCTTTCTTTTTCAATTTAAGTGGCTCTCATTTTTTCAAAATAATGCACCTTTCTCCTATTTCAATAGTTCCACTCAAAAACCAAACCAACCACCCCACACTTTAACTTTTACAAAGTTTATAACAAATTCAAGTGCTCACGAAGGGTAAATGGTTCAAATAGATGGTCAATTCAAACAAATGGGTAAGGCTTGTAATGTGGTTGCCAAAGAAATAGGATTACATGCTCAAAGGGGTTAACTACGATACAATACAATTAGGTGGGTAAAAGCATATTATTGGCTCAATAAAGAAATGCCTATAGCACTTCCTAGACTGAACAAAACTATTATTTCACTTCGCAAACACACGAGGCAAGTTCTAGACATCAAATGTAATGCACATATACATAAAACTCACACACACATGGCACATAACTCACTCAGGATTGGACCATCAAGACACTCTAGTCAAAGTAGTTAAGCAAAGTTAAGATCATACAATTTAAGATACTTCTACAAGAGTCAAAAACTGAGCCTAAGCGTCATAACTAAAGCACTTACTATTCTCAAGGCATAATAAAGTCAAGAGATATTACTGTCAATTCAAATCATAGAAGAAGGTTTCCTAATTCTAACAAAAATAAAAACTAACTACACCCGTGTTACACCCTGCAGTATTACGTCAATGTTACGCTCTGCAATATTATATTACGACGATGTTATACCCTGTAGTATTGTACGTTGAATTTGTCGTAAGATAATGGATATAGTTCAAGGACAAGAATATTTGGAGATTATAAGTATTATGCTATTTCAAACAAGTGACGAGTAAATTCGTGAAGGTGAGAGGGTAAGCCAATCGAAGAAAATAAAGTTTGTCGAAGTTTGACATTTTGAGATAAAATACGGTCCAAGCTACAATACCCCATATTTATGGATTAGTGCCATACAAGGTACTACATGATCATGATAGTATGATGTATAAGGTGTATTAAAAATGAGTAGTATTTTAAGTAGTTTAAGATAATTCTTAATTACGTGGATAATTGGTTAATTATTAGTTTAATGGCAGATTTACCATGTAATTAAGGATTTGTGAATAATTGTACGAGGGGACAAAGCCTCCCCCATGTGGTAGCAAGCCACCCCGAGCTTTATTACTCTTAGGACTTATGTATTATGTGGCAAAGATTAAGGATTAAAGGTATGTGGTTAAGCCACCACATAAAGTGGGGCTCACATCCATACATAAAACATCTCAAATTTAAGAATCATGAATAAGCTACGTAAGTCACATAAGCCATTCTAATATGCATCTGCATATATCACATAAGCAACGTAATACCTTCAATAATTCAAAGCAACGTGAGATTTTGCAATTATAAGGGAGTACAATGCAATCTTTCTCAAGAATACCATACGGAGTTTTTCCTACTCCGATTTTGCCGTCACATGTTTTGTCGCAATTAACGTGTGTTAGATGGATTATCAAGAGAATCGACTCAGGTATGTTAAGTTTATCCCTTCTTTCCTTTTGGCATGATCCATACGATACAAACTAAACGAGCAAATGCACATCTTTCATAAATGACTCTATTCATAGAAATGCTAGAGATGCTTATGTTCTTGATTCCCCATGTGTTCTATTATGCTATTATTTGTTCATGGGTCTCATAAAATATGTAAGTTGATAAAGTTTACTTCATGATATTAATTAAAGGCATAATGGTCTTATGACATTCCGAGAAATTTTATTGACGTACTTCTCATGCATTGCATTCATTTACATTGACCCATGACCATATACGTTGATGATTTTTCCACAGTGGCCATGATGATATGATGGGATGCCCTTAAAGGCTTGATGATGTTATGAACGCATATACCTAAGCATGGTATGATATTTATATGCATATGCATGACATTGTAAATATTAATTATTCACAGAGTTATCCAGACAGACATCTCAAGTCTTTTACTCCCTGTTTTTCTCATGTCTATTGTTTACTGATTTTTATTCCTTACATACTCGGTACATTATTTGTACTAACATCCCTTTTAACTAGGGACACAGTGTTTCATGCTCGCAGGTCCCGATAGACAGGTCGAGAGTCCTCCAAGTAGGCTATCATCTCAGCGGAAGGTGTTGGTGCGCTCCATTTGTTTCGGAGTTGCTTGTTTGGTCAGTATGATTTAGACGTGTATTTTTTTATATGGCGTGGCTCTGTCCCAAACTTTATGACAATTATGTATTCTTAGAGGCTTGTAGACAGATTTCATGTACGTAAAATATTGTATGGCCTTGTCGGCCTAAGTTCAGTGTACGAGTGGTTATTTGGTCTTATAGGCCCGTATGTCTTATGTATAAGTTGGTATTTCATGCTGTATTCTACTTATATCATAGCAGCCTCTCCAGATTAGTTATCTATAATAGTATGATACGAAAAGATTCGTTATGTGGGTACTCGATTGAGTAAGGTACCGGGTGCCCGTCGCGGCCCATCGGTTTGGGTAGTGACAAAAGTGGTATCAGAGCAGTTCTGTTCTAGGGAGTCTACAAGCCGTGTCTAGTAGAGTCTTGTTTATGGGTGTGTTTTACACCACACTTACAAGCAGGAGGCTACAGGCATTTAGGACTGTCACTCTTTCTTCTTATTCTAGATCGTGTGATAGAGCTCAGTTGTAAGAACTCAATTTCCAAAACTCTATCTTATTCATAATACGATAATGCCTACATACAGAAAAACAGTTGGTAAGAGATATAGCTGTGGAAGAGTTGAGTAAGAGGAACTCGATTTTTCATGATGCTTATGATGAGTAAATGTGAGGTCTTCAGCAGATCATGTGTGTACTAATACGTGTAAGCCTCTTGATTAGGAGCCTTATGGCAAGAATATCTATCCACCCCTATGGTAAAAGGCAATGAGAGATTCAGAAGATAGATACAAGTTAGAACAAATAAAAGAAGCAAGGTGAAGAAGGGTACGGGGCACCTAGTTAATGAAGATTATCAGTATTTACAATTCAAGCAGAGAAATATAAGCATTTTGAGTTACCTTCAACAATAGCAGAGGTATGTACAAATGGCCACACCCATCTCAGTTATGCCCTATGGGGACTAAGAGAAGTAGTATAAGGGGAGGCAGGATATCAGGATCTAGCTGGGGTTAGGGTAACCCAAAATGGTGGATGGATTGTTAGCATTAGTTGACATTTCCGAAGGGATATTGCAAATGTGCTAATAGATCTCCTTGTGAGACACCCAGAGGGTACACTCTAAAATAGTACAGCTAGATATGAATACTACAAAGATAAGCACTGGAAGCCTTGAAGCTTAGTGTTGCTCACGTCCCTAGTGGAGAAAGAATGTTAAGCAACTGGAAGAGCCACTAGATGGAGCAAGGGGAGTTAAAAGCAAAAGAATGTCTTCTTCAAGTTTTCAAAATACAGTGATAGACATAAATGTTAGCGGGAAATAAGAAGAGAGTTAGCGAAGCATTATGAGTAAGATGTGATACATGGATGACAACGGTAGATCAAAAAGATGACAGTATTACAGAGTCTATAGTCAAGTGAAGGAAAGGACAAGAGGTGACAGTCCTTGAGACAACAAAAGAGTATAGGCCATAAAGTCATATCCTCATTTCGAGAAATAAGTTCGTGACTCTAACGTGATTACCAAAAGGAAAACTGGAACATGACCCACTTAAAACGATACTACTGCTAAGGTACGATACTATTCTTTATTTTCTTTACATATATTGCGAGTTGGACTAACACTTGCAGACAATAGCCAAAAGATGGTGCAGCTGTTAGGCCTGAAAGCACGCGTTGCACTCTTTTTTCCTTGAATCGGTTTTGTCTCAAATGCGTTTTCCGGTAAGGTTTTTAACGGGGCAACAGTGGATTGTGCTAACTTAGAATCAAAGACCGATTATGAACCAGAATCGATGGTCGCATCAACAGTATCCGAGCCCTCTCGACGATCAACCTCGAATACTGGGGGCCATCACCCTCGGTAATGATTTTAGCAAGGAAGGAAACTTTGTGCTTGAACATTCTGGGCTCGGTGGATAGGATTTATTGTAAGGGCCAAACGATCAAGTGAACCGTGCCCGCGTAGACCACCTAAGCCATAACACGAAGCTTGTACACACTTACAATCTTGTATATTGCACACAGGAATGAAAGAAAGTTTCTACCTTGCAGATATAATTTTTCCCCTTAAAACTATAACATTTTGTTCCTTAAGAATATCGAGCCCAAGGTCCGCCTCTATCCGGAACCAAGAGATCACCCCCACTTGGGGACTGTCATCCAAGACAAACTCGGACGGCTTGGGCTATCGAAGCCCGAAGGCAAAGAAGCCTACTAGGCAGTGCCTAAACTTAAAAGGCTACGACCACCCCCACTCGGGGACTGCCATCCAAGGCAGGCTGGAACGGCTCGGGTATCGAAGCTTAGAGGCACAGAAGCCTATTAGGCAGTGCCTAAATTTAAAAGACTACGGCCACCCCCACTCGGGGATTGTCGTCCAAGGCAGGTTTGGATAGCTCGGGTATCGAAGCCCGAAGGTACAAAGCCTATTAGGTAGTACCCGAACTTAAAAAGGCTATGGCCACCCTAAAAACGGCTCGGAGATGTCCGAAGCCCGTAATCAAAACATAAAGGCCTTCAAAAATTCCAAACCGATTCAGAAACTACCCTCGGCAACACTATAATCTAAAAATATCTAAACAAGCACTTCGGGGAAAGCTTCCAGTCATATCGAGCCCCCCACAAGATTCAAATAAAATTTACATCGAGAACGAGTCTTGTTCGAACTTACGAACAAGACCTTATTTCTACGTCTTATTCCATGCTAAGGCATTTGAAAACTTTGCAATCATAAAAGGGAAGCCAAAAGAAACAAACTCAAAAATTGCAAAAGGGAAAACAGCCTTATTGTCACGACCTAATTTCCCCTCCGTGTGATGTCGTGACGGCACCTAGTCTCTACAACTAGGTAAGCCTAACATTTTTGCGGAATATTGAAATAAAAATATAAATTTAACCAATTGTTCAAAAATACACAACAAATCCCAAAACCCGGAACATCGTGAATCACAAACTACAGAAGGAAAAATCTAGTGTCTTTATACATGAGAATCTAACAAGGAAAAATACAGAAGATAAAGGAACATGAGAAAGAGTAGAAGGGGACTCCGAGGTCTGCGGACGCGGTAAATATACATTGAAGTCTCCAAAAGCTGTCCCGGCTCACTGATAGTGCGGTTGATAAGGTACACCTGGATCTGCACACAAAAAACATGTGCAGAGAGTAGCATGAGTACACCACAATCGGTACCCAGTAAGTGCCAAGCCTAACCTCGGTCCAGTAGTGACGAGGTTAGGTCAAGGCCCTGCTGGTAAATATGTAATAAAACAATATAGAGTGTAATACCGCAATAAAATAAAGGCTGAACTTTAACAATAATGAAATCATAGAAGGTAACAGCTTAGTACACAGAAACACAACAGGGGATCTCCCCAAATACCGTTCCGTAGTCCCAAACGTAAATGTGCAGGGGGATCTCCCGGAATACCGTTCCGTAGTCCCAAAATAAATGTGCAGGGGGATCTCCTGGAATACCGTTCCGTAGTCCCCAAAATAAATATGTAGGGGGGTCTCCCAGAATACCGTTCCGTAGTCCCAAAATAAATGTGCATGAGGGATCTCCAGGAATACCGTTCTGTAGTCCCAAAGTAAATATGCAAGACAGGAGGGATCTCCTGGAATACCGTTCCGTAGTCCCAAAGTAAATATGCAGCGCGAATGATAGAAATACAACTACATCACAAAATTCTTACAATTTAGACTAAGTACCAGTTAGGGAAGAAGCAGGAAATTCATTAAGCATGTTGCACATAATTCACATAAACAATTAAGACACGTAGACATGTTGTATTAGACTAAACATGATAGCTACATATATTGGAATAACTCCATTAAGAATGAAAATATATTAGTACTCATTAAAATGTATAACTAAAAATAACAAGAAAACATGTTGCTGCTCAGTAAGAATATCGGGTTTTACCACAACTAGCCCGTGTACGTACTCGTCACCTCACGTACACGGCGCTACCATATCACAATAGTTCCAAATCTTAAGGGAATTTCCCCCACACAAAGTTAGGCAAGCCACTTACCTCGAACCAAGCTCAATCAATCGGTCACAATGCCTTTCCCACGAATATCCGGCTCCGAATGGCCCAAATCTAGCCAAAAGCAATTACATATCATAAATACAACAATAATAGACTCATCTAATTAATGAAATTAACACTTAAACAAAAATACCGAAATTAACTCAAAAATTGCCCGTGGGGCCCACATCTCGGAATCGGGTAAACGTTATAAAATAGGAACGCCCATTCCACCACGCGTCTAACCATACCAACATTACTAAATTCTGATACCGAATGGTCCTCCAAATCCACAAATCAAACTTCCAAATCTCTAGCCTCCAACTTCCAATTTCCATCTTAAATACATACTAACTAGGTGGGTAAATACATGGCAAAGCAAGATTATTAAACAAAAACAAGCACAAGGGACTTACCTCAAGAAATACCTCGAACATGCTCTCAAACATCGCCCTAAACCGAGTTTGCAAAGTCAAAAATGACAAAAATCATGAAGCCCTTCTGTTTTAACCACTGCCCAGGTATTTCCGCACCTGCGGAACCTGGGCTCGCGCCAGCAGGTGCGCTTGTGCGGAAATTTTGCGCATCTGCGCAATTCACTTGCCCACTATGCCTTCGCACCTGCGATGAAAGGGCCGCATTTTTGCATGCTCGCCTGCGTAATTCCCTTCCGCTTCTGCGGACCTTGCGCACCTGCGAAGACCCCTAACGCATCTGCGGGCATCGCAGATGCGGAAATCACCTCGCACCTGCGACCTATAGCGCTCCTCCATTTTCCTGCTTCTGCGCCAATTCGCTCGCACCTGCTTGCTCGCACCTGTGGGCAGCCTTGCGCAGGTGCGATTACAGCAGAAACCAGCAAAAGCACCATATTTGTCCTATGTCTAATTTCATTCCGTTAAGCATCTGAAACATACCCGAGGCCCCCGGGACCTGAACCAAACCTACCAACCAATCCTATAACACCATACGAACTTAGTCGAGCCTTCAAACCATATCGAACAACACCAAAAATCATGAATTAAGCATGGATTCAAGCCTAAGAACTTAGAATTTTTCCAAATTCTACAAACGAAGCCGAACCACGTCAAATCCGAATTGCCTCATATTTTACACACAGGTCACAAATGACACTACAAACCTACAGCCACTTTCAGAAATCCATTCCGAGCTCGAAATCAAAATTTCCACTATCGGCTGAAATCACCGAAAATCTAACTTTTGCCAATTCAAGCCTAAATCTACTACAGACCTCCAAAACACATTCCGGACGCGCTCCTAAGCTCAAAATCACTCAACGGAGCTAACAGAGCTAACGGAGTCTACAGAATTTCATTTCGGATCCGTCTTCACACAGTTTCGACTACGATCCAAATTCTAAGACTTAAGCTCTCATTTAAGAACTAAGTGTCCCAAAATACTCCGAAACTCAAAACCAATCATCCCGATAAGTCACAATAGCAGAAATAGATATGGGGAAAGTATTTAATTGGGGTTCCATGCTCTAACTCTGAAAACGACCGGGCGGGTCGTTACATCCTCCCCCTCTTAAAATAATCATTCATCCTCGAACGAGCATAGAGACATACCTGGAGTGATAAAAAGATAAGGATAACGGCTGCGCATATCCTGCTCGGTCTCCCAAGTCGCCTTCTCGACTGGTTGTCCCCTCCAATGAACCTTCACGGAAGAAATGTTCTTTGATCTTAGCTTTCTGACCTTCCTGTCTAAAATAGCCACTGGCTCCTCAACATAAGATAGATCCTTGTCCAATTGAACCGAGCTGAAATCCAACACATGGGACGGATCGTCGTGGTACTTCCGGAGCATAGAAACATGGAATACCGGATGAACTCCTACTAGACAGGGAGGCAGGGCGAGCTCATAAGCAACCTCCCCAACTCAACGCAACACCTCAAATGGACCAATGAACCTTTGGCTCAGCTTACCCTTCTTTACAAACCTCATAACGCCCTTCAGAGGCGAAACCCAGAGCAAGACTTGCTCTCCAACCATGAATGCCATATCGCGATCCTTCCGGTCCGCATGACTCTTCTATCTGGACTGGGCTGTGCGAAGTCTATCCTGAATTACTCTCACCTTTTCCAAGGCATCCTAAACCAAGTCCGTACCCAATAATCTGGCCTCACCGAGTTCGAACCAACCCACTGGGGACGGACACCGCCTACTGTACAGAGCCTTACACGGTGCCATCTGAATGCTGGACTGATAACTGTTATTGTAAGCAAACTCCGCAAGTGGCAAGAACTGGTCCCAAGAACCCCCAAAATCTATCACACACGTACGGAGCATATCCTCTAATATCCGAATAGTGTGCTCGGACTGCCCGTCTTTCTGAGGGTGAAATGATGTGCTCAACTCAACCCTAGTACCCAACTCATGCTGTACAGCTCTCCAGAACCGTGATGTAAACTACGTACCCCGGTAAGAGATAATAGATACTGGTACGCCATGAAGCCTGACGATCTCACGGATGTAGATTCGAGCAAGCTGCTTAGAAGAATAGGTAGTCATCATAGGAATGAAATGAGCCGACTTGGTCAGCCTATCCACAATCACCCAAACTGCATCAAACTTCCGCTGAGTTCATGAGAGACCAACAACGAAATCCATAGTGATCCGCTCCCATTTCCACTCCGGAATCTCTATCTTCTGAAGCAACCCACCCGGCCGCTGATGCTCATACTTCACCTGCTGGAAATTTAGACATTTAGCCACATACTCTACTATGTCTTTCTTCATCCTCCTCCACCAATAATGCTTCCTCAGGTTCTGATACATCTTCGCGGCACATAGATGAATGGAGTACCGCAAGCTGTGAGTCTTCTGAAGAATCAACTCACGCAAACCATCTACATTGGGAACACATAGCCGGCCCTGCATCCTCAATGCACCATCATCTCCAATAGTGATCTCCTTAGCATTACCGTACTGGACCGTGTCATCAAGGATAAGCAAATAGGGGTCATCATACTAACGCTCCCTGATACGATCATAAAGAGAAGACCGAGAGACCACACAAGCCAATACTTGACTCGGCTTAGAAATATCCAATCTCACAAACTGGCTGGCTAAGGCCTGAACATCCAACGCCAACTGCCTCTCTGTTGCTGGTAGATATGCTAAACTCCTCAAACTCTCTTTCCGGCGACTCAAAGCATCGGCCACTACATTGGCCTTCCCAGGGTGGTACAAAATAGTGGTATCATAATCCTTAAGCAGCTCCAACCACCTCCGCTAACGTAAGTTAAGATCTTTCTGCTTAAACAGATGTTGCAAACTCCGATGATCGGTGTAAATCTCACAAGGAACACCGTACAAATAATGCTGCCATATCTTCAAGGCATGAACAATAGCTTCTAACTCAAGGTCGTGGATAGGATAGTTATTTTCGTGCACCTTCAGTTGTCTGGATGCGTAGGCAATCACCCTACTGTCCTGCTTCAACACGCGCCGAGACCAATCCGAGATGCATTAAAATATATAGTATAAGACCTAGAACCTGTTGGTAATACCAATACTGGGGCTGTAGTCAAAACTGTTTTGAGCTTCTAAAAGCTCTCCTCACATTCCTCTGTCCACCTGAATGGAGCACCCTTCTGGGTCAGCCATAGGTGCTGCAATAGATGAGAATCCCTCTACAAAGCGACGGTAATACCCCGCCAAACCAAGAAAACTCCAGATCTCTGTAGCTGAGGGCGGCCTGGGCCAACTCTACACTACTTCAATCTTCTTCGGATCTACCTTGATCCCATCACAAGACACTATGTTGCCCAAGAATGCCACTAAATCAAGCAAGAATTCACACTTAGAAAAGTTTGCATACTACATCTTCTCCCCCAAAGTCTGAAGCACGGTCCTCAGGTACTGCTCATGATCTTCCCTAGACCGGGAATATAACAGGATGCCATCAATAAATACAATGATGAAGGAATCAAGATAAGACAGAACACACTGTGCATCAAATGCATAAAGGTTGTTGGGGCATTGGTTAGCCCAAATGACATGACAAGAAACTCATAGTGACCATATCTGGTCCTTAAAGCAGTCTTCGGGATATCCGGCTCCCGAATCTTCAACTGATGATAACCTGAACGTAAGTCAATCTTGTAAAATACTCTGGCACCATGTAACTGATAAAATAAGTCATCAATATGAGGCAATGGTACCTGTTCTTCACTGTGACTTTGTTCAACTGGAGGTAATCAATACACATCCGCATAGAACCATCCTTCTTCTTCACAAATAAGACAGGAGCACC
>AWOL01S0113433.1:11322-26889 GCA_000715115.1 Nicotiana otophora
ATGATCCAAGACCCAAACAAAGGGCAAACATCACAAATCAAATGTCGGGAATCCCGTAGCGCTAGTAAGTTTCTTGTTCTTCTTGTTGTTGCTGATTTTTGTGTTTTTCCAGCTCGTGTGGGAGGTTGTTTTAAGTTTTTTATGTTCTGTAAATACTCCTTCAAGTTTTTAATATCAACCCTAGGTGATTTCAAGTCTTCTAAAGTAATTCTAGTGCGGAAAACCCGAATTGATTGCTAGTTTCTCTTCCTTGTTCTTGTGGCAGAATTGGAGGGATTTTTCGTGGAAAAGTAAGGTCAAATTGGAGTTGTTCTTTCTTTGTAAAGGTAAGGAACCTATTACTCTCTATATATTTAAGATTATCCAAGTTGCGGCTAAGTCGTTGNGTAGCTGCTTCTCATCGTTCAACACCATCAGATTCATCTCCATCTTCACCAACACCAGAAACTACTATATCATTTCCACCTTCATCAACTCTTCCACTCGCAACTGCTGCATCATCTCCACCAGCCGCATCAACCCGAGAATAGGGCGTCCTTCACCCCCAGTCCCCAGTTCATGGGAATTTGGTGCAAAACTATGCTCCTCCCTCAGAAGATCCACAATTGAGGAGGAGCATTACTCTCTCGGTCTCCAACGGATGCAATTTCTTATCCCGGCCGGTGGTACTTGCTATTATTTGAAGCCTTTGGCTTCAGAGAAAGATTGGGAAAAGATACAGGCTCTCTCGGGGGAGTTCTTGTTAAACAACGCCATGCACAACGTTGTAGCGGTACATTCTTTACTTCTTTATTATTTCTTCTGCTTTTGCCTTAAAATATACTGAGTTTGCCTTTCTTGCTTTGTAGGCTAACTTTCTTGCTTCCGAGCGCCTCCAAAGGTTGATTCAGGAAAAGGTAGAACTTACCTCTGCACGGGATCAACGTTTTGCCAAGCGGGAGCAAACTACCGCTCGCCTTTCAGAATTGGAGGCCAAAGCTGTTGAGGCCGTTGTATTGGAGACTCGTTTGTAGCAAAACGAGCAAGAAATGCTAACCCTTAGACTAGAGATTGACCCGTTGAGGGTTAAATGTGACAAAGCCAAGTCCAAATGGGCTGAAGTCCATAATATCGTTCTTGCTGCATCCAACCGCGAGGCTGCCTTCGCTGAAAGGTTAACCAACTTAGAGGCAACCTTGAACTCCAAAAGTGAAGAGTTTGCCATTACGGGGGTCAAATATGCCTAGTTGGAAGAGAAGTATAAGAAGACTATCGAGCATAATAGGCTCTTTAGCTCAATTGTACGTGACCTTGATGCTAGCCTCAGATCTGTTAGATCCGCCAGGGAAAATCTTTCTGCCGATGTAATCCAACTCAAAGAAGAACTTAAGCGTGGAGTGGCTTCCCTCGTTGTTGAGAAAACTTAAGTTATTTACACCATGAGGAGAAAAACATTGGAAGAGGCTAAATCGGGTGTCATTGACTTTGATGCCGAAATCGCTAAGGCCCATGAGCTTGAGTTAGCTGCCCGTGAGCTTGAAGGACAAAGTGCCAAAATCTCTAAGGCCAAACTAACGAGGGACAAAATGTTGAGCCATCGGCGGATCTACCCACTTCCCTTAGGGGCGCTTACACTTCTCTTTCTCCGGGTTCCGGAGATGTAGTAGTTTAGCTTTTCTTTTCTTTTTCCAACTTTTGTATCAGTGCCGCTTTGGCACGTTATTAAAAATAAATATATCTTTTTGCTCAAATATTGTTTGAGTCTTTCTTTTGTTTGAACATCTACGTAAGTTTTAATGTTTGCATTCTCTTTTTCTTTTTGCTTAAGAGTTTTGTGCAAGTTTTTCTGTTTGCGTCTTATTATGTATAGCCTTGGGTGTATTTTTCCCGGAAAGCATTTGGATTTCGGACAAAAATCCTTCCGAAATCACCCTTTATCATGAGGGTTTTATAAGAAAGGGCCCTCTTATGTTTACGGTGCTATTGAAGAGGACGTCTCATGTTCATTAAGGCACTAGCATTTGAAGTACTTTGTTTAACTTTTAAATTATAAAATCAATATAAAAGGACTTTACTTTATTCCTTCCATTTTCAAAAAGTACATAAGCATTCGTTATGCTAAAAAACAAAATTGTCATTTCTTGGGGCTAATTCGTACAACGTATTTCTACGAGGATGGCCGCGCAGTCCCCGGTCCCGACGATACAACTAATTTACCGATTTTTATGCTCCGGTCGACGTGGCAGTCATGGTTGCCATATTCTCATATCATTCCCCCCAGTGTTCAAATGCGAAGAATGCGAATTGAAATACTGAAAATCATTTACCTTCGAGGATCCCACTAATGGATTGCTAGACAATATTTAGCATAGTAACAAACTTCACTTCCCCTTAGGAATTTATGCTATCGAGCAAAAGACTATATAATAATCCTTTAGTGGTTTGTACTTGTGAATGGTCGGGTAACCTTTGCTTGATAGCAAACTCACTTTCCTGGTGGGAATTTCGCTATCGAGCCAAATATTATCTAATCGCCCCGGAGTGGCTCTTCGTTTGTGTGCCTTGCTATTAAAAGTCTTATTGCTGCCATTGACACTTTTTTTGTAGTATAATTTCCGTTGCCGCCTCGTTAAAAACCTTTCCAGAAAAATTCAATTGGGACAAAAACTGGACGAAGGAAAAAATAATGCAGCACATACTTTCAGTAAAGGCGATATTTGCTAGCAATAATATCTTTTGAGGTGTGCCACATTCAGTTGCTTGGCAACTTTTCTCAATCCTGATTCTCCAACTAGTATGAACCTTTTTCGGTGATTGCTGAAACCTGGTAAGGGCCTTCCCAGGTTGGACCTAGCTTCCTTGCATTGAGGTACCGAGTGTTTTGAGTTACTTTCCTTAGAGCCAAGTCTCCCACTTTAAAATAACAGAGGGTGGCTCTTCAGTTATAATGTCTTTCCATTATCTGCTTCTGGGCCTCCATTCTTATATGTGCCAAGTCCCTGCGTTTATCGAGTAACTCCAAGTTTACCAACATCGCTTCATTATTCGTCTCTTCGCTTGCCTAGAAATATCTTAAGGTTCCACCGGAATTAAGGCTTCTGCTCCATACACAAGGGAAAAAGGAGTTTCCCCTGTGCTCGATTTGGCCGTCATTCGGTATGCCCATAATACTCCAAGTAGCTCCTCAAGTCATTTACCTTTAGCTGCTTCCAACCTTTTCTTGAGTTTTGTATAATTACTTTGTTTGTTGATTCCGCTTGACCATTTGTTCTCAAATGATATGGTGAATATGTGATTCTCTTTATTTTCAAATCTTCAAGTTAACTTTGTTATCTTTGCGTCAATAAATTGTGGCCCATTATCGCATGCTTTCTCTTTTGGTATTCCAAACCCACAGATTATGTTTTCCTACAATAAGTCCATAACTTCACGTTCACCGATCTTATGATAAGGACCTTCTTCAACCCACTTATAAAAGTAGTCAAAATAAAAAGAAACCTTACCTTACCGTGGGCCGGCGATAGCGGTCTGACGATGTCCATCCCCACTTCATGAATGACCATTGAGACAGAACTGAGTGTAGTGGTTCTTCTAGTTGATGTACCAGCGGTGCGTAGCATTAGCTCTTATCATAGTTTTGCACGAAAGTTTTGGTGTCTAGTTCTATTCGGGGCCAATAATATCCTGCCCTTACCAGTTTTAACACTAAAGAATCTGCGCCCGAATAGTTTTCGCATATTATCTTGTGGACTTCTCGCATAACGTAATTAGCTTCGGACGCTCCCAAATATAGGGCTAGCTGGCCTTGGAAAGATTTCCTGTACAGTTGGCCTCCTTTGAAGCTATACCATGATGCTTTGGTGCGCAGCGCCCGGGACGCCTTGGGATCTTCGGTTAACTTCCCGTGCTCAAGATAATCGATGATCTCATTCCTCTATTCCCAGACCAAATTAGTCGTATTTACCTCATAGTAGCTACCTGCATCCAGGGCCGAGTGCATGAGTTGTAATGTCGTCTTGGAATTCGATTCCTTCATTTTCGTCGATGAACCGAGGTTAGCCAGTGCATTGGCTTCTGTGTTTTCTTCCCTTGGGTTATGAATAATCGACCACTCCCGTAAATGAGCCAGCAGAGCCTGGACCTTCACTACGTATTGTTACATGCGCTCTTATTTGGTTTTGAAAATCCCATAGACATGGTTTACCACCAGCTGGGAATCACACTTGATTTCTATGACCTCGGAATCTGGTCCTCGGGCCAATTCGAGTCCTGCAATCAAAGCCTCATGCTTCGCTTCATTATTAGTTAAAGGGACCGTTTTGATGGCTTGCCTTAGGGTTTCTCCCAAAGGCGTGGTTCATACAATGTCGAGCCCGGACCCTTTTACGTTGGAGGCTCCATCCGTAAATAAGGTCCAAACTTCTTATGTTGATTTTGACACCATTACTACCTCTTTGGTTGCTAGAGGCAGCAATCCCGGACAAAAATCGGCCACAAAGTTGGCCAAAACTCGTGACTTAATCATAATCCTTAGTTTATATTCTAAATCGAATTCACTCATTTCGACGGCCCATTTGGCCAATCTACTCGAGAGTTTGGGTTTGTGAAGGATGTTCCGTAGGGGAAAGGTGGTCACCACAGCTATCGGGTGACATTGGAAGTAAGGCCTCAGCTTCCGAGCGGCGACTACGAGCGCTAAGGCCAACTTTTTCAAATGTGGGTAGAGAGTTTCTGCTCCAGTTAAAATTTTACTAACGTAATAAATTAGAGATTGCTTACCTTCGTCCTCTCAGACTAAAACTGCACTTACCGCTACTTTTGAGACTGCGAGGTAGACCAATAATTTTTCACCTTCCTTCGCTTTTGAAAGTAACAGAGGGCTTGACAAGTACCTTTTCAAATCTCACAAAGCTTGCTGGCATTTCAGGGTCCATTTAAAATTGTTTTTCTTCTTGAGCAGCGTGAAGAAATGGTGGCATTTTTCTAATGATCAGGAAATAAACCTGCTTAAAGCGGCCAATATCCCTATGAGTCTTTGAACTTCTTTCACACTTGACAACTGGTCCAGGATATATTCGATAGCATTGATTTTATCGGGATTTACCTCAATCCCCCTTTGTGATACCAGGAATCCTAAGAATTTGCTAGATCTGACCCCGAACGCGCACTTCACAGGATTAAGCTTCACGTTATGCTTCTTTATGATGTCAAAAGTTGTTTTTCAAATGCTTAAGATGATCACATTCGTTCAAAGACTTAACGAGCATATCATCTATATAAACTTCCATAGTTTTTCCTATCTATTTTTCAAACATCTTGTTTACGAGCCGCTAATAAGTGTCTTCGGCATTCTTTAGCCCGAGGAAACTCATTAACTCGTGCCCGGTCGTCGCATCAATCATTTGATCGATGTTTGGCAGAAGGAACGAGTCTTTTGGGCACACTTTATTCAAGTCGTTATAATCTACACACATGCAAAATTTGTTATTCTTCTTAGGAACTAATACTATATTAGCTAGCCAGTCTGGATATTTTACCTCTCGGATCGAACCGATATCAAGTAGGCGAGTTACCTCTTCTTTGACGAATTTACTCCAGGCCTCCGCAATAGGGCATTTATTTTATCTTACTGATGGGATGTTGGGATCCAAGATTAGCTTTTGTACAGCCACTTCCATTGGATACCTATCATGTACGCATGCGACCACGCAAAATCAATCGGCATTATATTTAAGAAATTCAATAAAGCCAGACCTGAGCTCGGGGTGCGATCCTGTCCCCAAGTGGAATTTTCTTTCTAAGAACTTTTCAAATAATGCAACTTGCTCGAGTTCATCCGATGTGGATTTTGTTGCATCTGTCTCTTATGGTACCTGGAAATATCTCGGCACCTGATAAGATTCCTACGCTTCTTCCCCCCTCCCCCCCGGCTCACTTCATTCGATTAAGGGGCAGTCACCGGTTCCTGTAGTTGTTATGCCGCGTTCTCCTTCCCTTTTCTACAAGAGAATGAAATCGCATTCATCTCCCTTGCCGTCAGTTGATCACCCCTTATCTGTTGGATTCCTTCTAGCGTTGGGAATTTCAGCAACTGATGATACATTGATGGTACCGCTCTCACCTCGTGCAACCATGGTCTTCCCAGAATGATATTATATCCCATATCACCGTCCACCACTTCAAAAAGAGTCATCTCCATCACTCATTCGGCATTCGTGGGCAACAAGATCTCTCCTCTGGTTGTCACGCTTGCGAGGTTGAATCCGGCGAGGATTTTCGTGGTCGGAATGATGCTTCTAGTGAGTTTGGCTTGCTCCAATACCCTCCATTGTATGATATTGTCCGAACTTCTTGGATATACTATAGCACACTTGATTTTAAAATCTAGAACATTTAAAGAAATTACTAATGTGTCATTGTGCGGTAGCAACAATCCGTCTGCGTCCTCCTCCGTGAAAGTGATGTTGTCTTCGCAAACTTCTCAGAGCCGCTTGCTATGGGTTATTGATACTTTTGTCTTTTTTGCTGCCGTGAAGGTGACTGATGACGTCCACAACACACCTCGATAAGAGATATGATACGGTCGTATGCAATATAAATTACCCAACTATGAGTCAGGATCGAATCCATAAAGAGTTACAAGGGATGTTAGGAGTATATACTTGAAGAAAGCTAATGGACTAACTAAATTTGCACTTCCACAATGAGTTGTGATTTCTACTTCTACTATTACTCTAACAGTTGTGAGCTAAGGAAAATAAACTAGAAATGAACGATTGTTTTTGGTATTTTTCCAAATAGTTTAAAAGCCTAGGGATGTGACCATGACCTGGGCGTTCGCCTAATGGGTTAAATACGTTAATACTTGTTTCATTGATTGTTGTGTATTATAGCTCTCAACTCTACGTTACCCACTCAATACCTCTCGGTCAAAGAGTGATTTTTCCCAATTTGGCTTTCTCAAGTCCAAATGAGTATCAAACAAAATAGTTGATATGAGCTCAAGTCGGGTTTTTACTATCTCTAGTTTGAACCCTTTAGGTTAATCGATCTCTCAATTAACCCAATTCCTTGTTAGCCAAGTTATCCTAGACTAGGTCCCTCCTTCTCAAGTAGAGACTAAGTCAAAAAGGCACGAATCAATATTTGCAACCATTAATTCTAAAATTGAAGCATAAACTAGGCTAAATAATCAACACCCAATCATAAAGATGTATTAAATTAAAAACCCATAAGGTTTACACACTAGGGTTGGGACATAACCCTAGTAAAAATCTAGCTACTCATAGTGGGTATTGTAGAAAATAATGAAGAAAATCTAATTAAACTCATAATAAAAGATTAAAATGATAAAATATAATGTTTATGCACCAAAATAATCACAAACTTCCTAAAATGAAAAAAGGTAACGGATACAACAACTTTCTACTTCGAAACTTGACCTAAACTTGTAAAACTCGTCTATTTATAATGGGCCAAAATTCGCCAACAAAAATACCCCTCGGAAGGTTCTGCAGTTGCACAATTCCATGTGCGGATTGCAGATTTCTTCAGTTAGCAGGAGATGGGATTCTGCAGCCGCTCATTTCTGGATTGCAGCTGCGAAGCAACTTTTGTGGCCACACAATTCTTGTGCGGTCCGCACTTCAGTAAGGCGTCATAACTTGGTCTTCTGCACATTCTCTAAACTTAGAACTATTTGTCAGTATAGACCCAGTTCTGCGGCCACACAATTCATGTGCGATCCGCACATTTGTCAAATTCCTGTTGGGTTCTTTAGCTTGGGTTGTGGCTGCAGATGGAATTCTGTAGTCTGCAATTTCTTCTACGGCCGCAGAAAATCTTTTGCGGACCGCACTTCTTTGCCTCTGCGCCCTTTAATGCCTTTTACTGCGAAATACTCCCTTTTGAGTTGGATTTCACCATGGGAAACCAAAATTCCAACATTCTTGCAATTTTCACAATTTCATTAGTTTCGGGAATGTAAATCAATACTTTCGGACTAAAACAAAAGCAAAAAGGTGATAATAAGTAATCGAAATTCCCACTTATCAGTGACCCCGTTGATCTCGTTCCACCCGAAGATCATATTGATCGTCTGGCGCGGGGGATCTTCTCTTGCTTTCGAGCTTTCCGTGTTATCACGGTTGAGACCGTAGTTGTTCTTGACCCGGTCACTTAAGAATTCTCTGAGATGCCCATTCTTCAATAGTGTCCCCACCTCTTCCCGCAGATGTCGACAGTCCCCAGTCCGGTGGTCATTCGTCCCGTGTATTCACACCAAAAGTTGGGATCCCTCTGACTAGGATAGGATCACATCGGCTTTGGGAACCGTGCTTCTTTAGTATTTCTCATAGCTAATACCAACTCCACTACACTGACATTGAAATTGTATTCTGACATCCTAGGGTAGGAAGGATCTCGCGTACTTGACACTTCTTTGTCCTACAATGATTGTCGCGCCACTTTTTCTCGCGAAAGCAGGTTTCGAAATGTGACAACTTTTTTAAATAGGTATTAAAAGAGAAAAGTCGCCACCTAATGATTTTAAGGTGCATTAGGGTACCTATTTGCAAATAACTTTGTTTGACTAGTCAACACTACCGAAGATCGGGTAAGGGCTCAAATTACCTCAAAGAGAATGTGTTAGGAACTCTTCTAGGTCTACAACTATGGGTCCCAACTAAAATTTATACTATGTGGATTAGATAATTAAGTTAGGTAATCAAATAAGTAAAGAAAGATGTAGAAGTTGAAAACTCTATTATAACATAAAAATTAACTATATGACTAATTAATACAAGTCTTAAAAAATCACAAAGATTATAATTGCATCGATCTATGACTAAGTGTGAACAACAAGTATATAAAAAGATAGGGGAAGGTCCTACGTTTTTTAGCCTAAAGGATTACTCCATGCAACATAAATAATACTTCGCAACTCCTTGAGGTAGGGTTGCTCATATTATTCAGCAGGCACAAACTATCATCTCCTGCTACCCAATTACTATGTTGAAGTTATTACGTAGAGGCGCTCTAATTCAATTCTAAATTGTATCCTATGCGTGCACTACCCGTCCCATGCCTATGGTCCAGGAGGCTTTGGACCTACTATTAGGTGGCTCTAGACCTAACTTAGGTTGCTCAAAATGATAAAACTAGGCGACATTCAGAACAGATATGACTGCACACAATTGCAATGAAAGGTTCAAGTTGATCTCCAAACGTAAGCACAAAAGCACGCGATCATATTCTTATATTAGGCAGTAGACAATTTCAGAATTAATACTTAGAGTCATTAAGTCCTATAGGCATGGTCTCTAGGTGATTCTGAATTCTAGCATCGTGCAAACAACGTTGTTATTTCTGAATTCGCAGATTATAGGTATTACAAACCTTATAGGCATGATCTCTAAATTGTTTATGCAATGAGGCAATAAAATTGTTACAAAGCTCAGAATTAATAGCGCTGATTTTATAGATATGTGTCTTAAGCATGCAACATTGTCCTATAAGCATGATTTCTAATAGTTGCATAATTAAGCAGTGAAAAAGTTTTAAGAGTCTAACATTAACATTGTTTATTTCATAAATGGCTTTTCTAGGAGAGTGAGAGTATCCTATAGGCAGTATTCCAAACATTTGACAATTAAACTTGATTTTATAATACTTCAACCCTATAGGCATGTCATCTAAATGGGACAGTACAAAAGTAACATGAAACAGTTGACCAATTATTAAACCTCAGAGTCATGGTATCTAGATTAGCGGAAATATTGCATTATTGTATCCAATAGGCATATTATCTAAAACCATTGAACAATAGACATGGAAACAAGTATAGCATATTTGAAAAGTTAAGTAAAGTGTGTGCGTGATTCCTATTCCTATTAGTGTGCAACAAATAGGGCATGCTACATGTAATAGCAAATAGAACACATAGACCATATATGCATGCTTTCTACCCTTTCGTGCAAGTATTAGAATGCCCCATCGAATTTTATTAACTCTCCATCATTCGTTATACAAATTATTACAACTCAAAATGGAATAACTACATGCCTAATCATAAATGTAAAACAACCCAACGGTGCATTTGGGCCTTCAAATGGCTTTAATATTTGGACAGGCCTATATCCTAGGCGCAGATAGTGCGCTCAAAACCACAGTACCAAGAACCAGATTTAGCAGTCCAGGACCAACAACAAAACAATTCTCTTGCCCATCCATTACCAGTTATAGATAATTAAAGTACGAATGGCAACTCATACAAACTCCAAATGATTAAGATAACTCAATATCTAAGGTGGAGCACATGCTTATTTGGACCCTAATACCACAACTAATAAAAGTAAGAATTCTACACGCCCTAGTGGTAAGACACACACTTGAACATCACATAAGTACACATAAGATGTAGAGAGTATGCAGAACACATAGATTGGACATATACATGGGTTTTCAGATTAACAAACAAGTTCAAGGTAATAGGTTTCTTGGGATACACATGATTTGATTGCAGGAATCTAACATACAAGAATCCATAAATAGAGGAGTTAAGCATGAGGGTTCAAAGCAAGCAGGGTCATGAATTAATTTCCATAAGGTTAACAAGTAGCAATGACATGCTCGAGAGACAAAAACCAACGGTGAAATTCACAAGAAAATCTTAACATAAGCATGTAGGGCAAAACATAACTTAGATTTGTAAGTATATTTGTGACAGGCAGAAAGTATTTATAAGAAAACCTATTAAGAAATTAAAGGTCAACAATATTGAAAACTCTGCACAATAGCTAATTAGCAGGCATGTATCTAATTCTGAGAATGCAAGTCTATAACAAGTTCCATTATACATACCAAGGATAACAATAGGCATGAAACTGAGCAAACTAGCACTAGCAAGCATGGCCTATAGAATGGTGTTGTGGCAACCAAAATGGTAGTAAGACATGCAACTATAGTATAGTATTGAGGCTTGTAAGTAGCATAGAAATATACAGTCTGAAAGGTTCAGGACTCACATAGTGTAATGACCTGGCCGATCGTTTTGAGTATTGCAACCCCGTTCCCCCATTTACTACTCAATATATTCTTTACAGTTGTCATGTTACTCGTTGGGGTGATTGGTTCGGGTCCGATGAGATTTTGGAATGAATTGGAACACTTAGTTCCAAGGTTTAAAGCTTAAGTTAAAATAGTGACCGAATTTCGACTTATGTGTAAATGACCCCGCAATAGAGTTTTGATGATTCCAATAGCTCCATATAGTGAGTTTGGACTTAGGAGCATGTCCAAAAAATTATTTGGAAGTCCGTAGTTAAATTAGGCTTGAAATGGATAAAATCAAAATTTAAGTTTGAAAGTTTGACCGGGGAGTTGACTTTTTGATGTCAGAATCTAGTTCTCAAAATTTTCATAGCTCCGTTATATCATTTATGACTTGTGTGCAAAATTTAAGGTCAATCAGAATTAACTGATAGGTTTCGGCATCGAATGTAGAAGTTGGAATTCGTTAGTTTTCGTTAAGCTTGAATTTGGGTGTTTTGTGATTTAGCATTGTTTGAAGTGATTTGAGGTTTCAACTAAGTTTGTTTGATGTTTTAGGACTTGTCAGTGTATTTGGTTGAGGTCCCAGGGGCCTCGGGTGAGTTTCGAATGGTTAACGGATCGCAATTTGGACTTAAACAACTGTTGGAATTTTCTAATCCCTCTGTCTAGTTTCCTTCTTCGCGTTCGCGAGTGGGCTCTTGCGTTCGCGAAGGAGAATTTGAGGCAGGCAAGATTTGCTCTTCGCGTTAGCGAGTGTGGTTTTGCGTTCGCGAAGAGGAGTTGAGGGGAGGCGAGGTTGTTCATCGCGTTCAGTTTGGCTATCGCGTTCGCGAAAGGGAATATGGCTAGTGAGGATTTTTGCCTTCGCATTCACGAAGGGAAGCTCGCGTTCGCGAAGGTTCACCTAGTAAAGCATCGCATTCGCAAGCTATGACTCGCGTTCACGAAGGGAAATATTTGGACAACACAATTTTGTGCTTCGCGAATAGGCTCGGGAATAGGCAATTTTCGGGTGATTTTCAAAAAACAAACAACGGGGTAAGTGCTCTTAACTCAATATTGGTCAAATTATCCGAATCCATGATTGTTTTTAACATTTAATCGGTGAATTAAGTTGGAAAATTTAAAAACTTCTCTTGGTTTAATTTGAAGATTTGAGGGTCGAGGTGATGTCGGAATTTGGTAAAATCGATATGGTTAGACTCGTGGTTGAATGGACCTTTCGGATTTTGTAACTTTTATCGGGTTCCGAGACGTGGACCCCACAAGCGATTTTTGGGTGAAATTTTGGATTTTGATGGAAAATTTATATTTTCATATGGAATTAATTCCTATAATTGTTATTGACTGAATCGGATTATTTATGGCTAGATTCGAGGCGTTTGGAGGCCGATTCGCTAGGCAAAGGCATTGCACAATAAAGAATGACACGGTGAGGTAAGTAACAATTCTAAATTTGGTCTTAAGGGTATAAAATCCCGGATTATGTGTTATGTGATTGGTTTTGAGGTGACGCACATGTAGGTGACGGGTGTGTGGGCGTGCACCGTAGGAATTGTGACTTGGTCAATTTCATGGAACTGTGTAGTTGAATAATCTGTTGATACACATACATTTTCCACGTATTAGAGAAATCGAACTATAAATCACGTTTAAACCATGTGTTGACACTGTAGGGACCCACAAAGGTCGTGTACATGTTGAATTATCTGCTAAATTGATGTTTCATACTCAATCATAATTTTTACTCGCATATTACATCTCAGTCTCACTAATTCATTATTGATGCATCATATCATTGTTGTTGGGCTGCTTATCATGATTTTTGAGAGCCCGAGAGACTGGAGAGGTTGATGACTGAGTGAGGTCGAGGGCCTAATTGTGAGGATATTTATGGGATCGGGCTACACGCCGCATCATGTTTCATTGATTTATGCCATGATTGGCTTGTTATAGCACTTGGGATGAAGGATCCCCTTCGGAGTCTGTACACACCCCCAGTGAGTGCAGGTACCTACTGAGTGTGAGTGCTGAGTGCTGAGTGATTGAGAGGAATGAGTGACTGTGGGGAAAGAGTGACTGTGAGGCTGGAGTGAATATGAGGACTGAGTAACTGTTACTCTAAGTGGATATATTGATTTCATTATTGCGGCATTTCAGCTGTCATATATCATTATATTTTTAAAATTTCTGAAAGACATTATCTTCTATTTTAGTCGAAAATGATATGAAATTACTGTGAAAATTTTAAATGTTGAACATGAGAGCATGCCTACCCTTTTTGTATTGAAATTGTATTTGTACTTAGTTGTGAAGCTCGTCACTACTTTCAGTTCTTATTTATTATTGTTACTTACTGAGTTGGTTGTACTCATACTAGACCCTGCACTTCGTGTGCAGATCCAGGTGACCCCAGACAAAGTAGGTGTTGATTCTTTCACACAATTGATTTTTCAGAGATGCAGAGGTAGGTGTCTTGTTTCGCAGACTCATGTACTCATTGACACCGGGCTTTGGGGGTGTTTGTATCAATATTTGCGAGATTTTTATATTGTATTTAAATATTATATTTTCAAACTTAAAAGAAATTGTGATTTATTGAGGTTGTCGGCTTGCATAGTATTAAGATAGGCGCCATCACGACAGGTGTGACTTTTGGGTCGTGATAAGTTGGTATCAAAGCCTAGGTTAGATAGGTCTCACGAGTCATAAGCAGGTTTAGTAGAGTCTCGCGGATCAGTACAGAGACGTTTGTACTTATCTTCGAGAGGCTACCGAACCCTTAGGAAAACTTCACTCTCTTGTATTCTTTCATGCGAATTTGTTGATTCCGGAAACTAAAATTCTGTTGTTTTATTCTCTCACAGATGTTGAGGACACGTACTACCGGATCGGACGTCCAGCCACCAGTGCCCCCAGTGCCACCAGTTAGGGTCGCGAGAGGCCGGGGCCGAGGTAGAGGTCGATGTGTAGCTCGTACAGTAGTTGGAGAAGCACCTAGAGCACCACCAGTTGCCCCAGCTCAGGAGCAGATTCGAGATATAGCTGAGCAAACAAGACCAGCTCAGACACCAGCTGCACCTATTGTGATTCCAGGCCTTCAGGAGGCTTTAGCACAAATATTAACAGTTTACACTGGCCTTGCTCAGGTGGTTTCGGCTCAGGCTGCACCTGCCACTTCTCACACCGGGGGAGGTACTCATACCCCTGTTGCCCGTACATTAGATCAGGTAGTACAGGCACTTCAGATATCGAGGGCATAACAATCCAAGCCAGCTGCAGCTGCTCCGGCCTCGGTAGTCCCCATTATGGAAGATGATGAGTAGAGGAGACTTGCGAGATTTGTAAGGCTTCGACCTCCATCATTTAGTGTTGCTGAGTCAGAGGATGCTCAGGGTTTTCTGAATAAGTGCTAGTGGATGCTTCAGACAGCGGGTATTCTGGAGACCAGTGAGGTCTCCTTCACTACTTTTCATTTTTCAGGGCTGCCTTCAGATGGTGGGAGGCTTATGAGAGGTGCAGGTCGATTGGTGCGGCACCACTTACATGTCAGGTGTTCTCCATTCTCTTTTTGGAGAAGTTTGTGCCACAGTTTTGCAGAGATTAGCTGCGCAGATAGTTTGAGCAATTACGTCAGGATGGCATGTCTGTGACGCAGTACGAGATGAGATTTTCTGAGTCGGCTCGTCACATAGTTTGGTTGGTTCCCACTGATAGGGAAAGGATTAGGAGGTTCATTAATGGCCTCACATATCAACTTTGGTTACTTATGTCTCGGAAGAGGGAATCTGGTGCTACTTTTGATGAGGTAGTTGACATTGCTCGGCAGATAGAGGTAGTCCATAGTCAGGAGCGTGGTGAGAGGGAGGCCAAGAGGCCTCGTGGACCAGGTGATTTCAGCGGTGTTCCTTCAAGGGGTCAGTTTTACCGCGGCAGGGGTCTTCCTTACAGACACGCTTAGACAGGTCATCCAGTGATAGTTCACTGTGGTGCATCATCCAGCCATGGTTCATACAGTTCTCATCAGGGTCAGCCATCTCTCGGTGCCCTTTCAGCCTAGAGTTAGTCCCGTGCCCCTTTAGTTCAAGGTTCATTTGCACCTGGTGCTTCTAGTAGTTTTTCTGGTTCTCGGGGCCCAATTCAGTCCACACCACCACCAGTACCGGGGAGCTGCTTTGAGTGCGAAGAGTTTGGGCATATGTGGAGGTAGTGTCCTCGTCGCCCAGGAGGTCCAGTGCATAAGAGGTGTCAGACTAAGACTTCAGCACTAGTTAAGTCGCCACCTGCCCAGCCAACTCGGGGTGAGGCTCAGTCAGCTAGGGGTCGCCCAAGAGGGGGAGGCCGATCAGGCAGCGGTCAGGTCCGATTCTATGCTTTTCCTGCCAGGCCAGATGTTGTTGCTTCAGATGCAGTGATCACATATACTGTTTCAGTTTGCCATATGGAGGCTTCTATATTATTTGACCCTGGTTCCACTTATTCGTACGTATCATCGTATTTTTCTCATTATCTGGATATGCCCCGTGAGTCCTTAGT
>AWOL01S0113433.1:33157-44512 GCA_000715115.1 Nicotiana otophora
AATTGGTATGGTTAGACTCGTGGTTGAATGGGCTTTCGGATTTTATTAACTTTTATCGGTTCCGAGACGTGGGCCCCACATGCGACTTTTGGGTGAAATTTCGGATTTTAATGGAAAATTTGTATTTTCATATGGAATTAATTCCTAGAATTTTTATTGACTGAATCAGATTATTTGTGGCTAGATTCGAGGCGTTTGGAGGCCGATTCACGAGGCAAAGGCATTGCAGAATAAAGAATGACACGGTTTGAGGTAAGTAACAATTCTAAATTTGGTCCTGATGGTATGAAACCCCGGATTATGTGTTATGTGATTTGTTTTTAGGTGACGCATATGCTAGGTGAAGGGCGTGTGGGCATGCACTAGAGGAATTGTGACTTAGTCAATTCCATGGAACTGTGTAGTTAAATAATCCATTGATATCCGTACATTTTCCACGTATTAGAGAAATCAAACTATAAATCATGTTTAAACCATGTGTTGACACTATAGGGACCCACAGAGGTCGTGTACATGTTGAATTATCTGCTTAATTGTTGTTTCATACTCAGTCACGATTTTTACTCGCATATTACATCTAAGTCTCTCTTATTCATTATTGATGCATCATATCATTATTGTTGGGCTGCTTATCATGATTTCTGAGAGCCCGAGAAACTGGAGAGGTTGATGACCGAGTGAGTTCGAGGGCCTAATTGTGAGGATATTTATGGGATCGGGTTGTACGCCACAACATGTTTCATTGATTTATGCCATGATTGGCTTGTTATAGCGCTTGGGCTGAAGGAACCCTACCGGAGTCTGTACACACCCCCAGTGAGTGCAGGTACCTACTGAGTGCGAGTGCCGTGTGCTGAGTGATTGCGAGGAATGAGTGATTGTGAGGAAAGAGTTACTGTGAGGTTGGAGTGAATGAGAGGACTGAGTGACTATTACTCTGAGAGGATGCATTGATTTCATTATTGTTGCCTTTCAGGTGTCATATATCACTGTTGTTTTGAAATTTCTGAAAAACATTATCTTCTATTTCAGTCGAAGTTAATATGAAATTACTGTGAAAATTTTAAATGTTGAACATGAGAGCATGCCTACCCTTTTTGTGTTGAAAATTACTGTATTTGGACTTAGCATTGAAGGTTGTCACTACTTTCAGTTCTTATTTATTATTGTTACTTACTGAGTTGGTTGTACTCATACTATACCCTGTACTTCGTGTGCAGATCTAGGTAACCCCAGACATAGTGGGTGTTGATTCTTTCGCACAGTTAATTTTTCGGAGATTCAGAGGTAGCTGCCTTATTTTGCAGACCTTGTCTCTCCTTCCCTATATCCTTATTTACTTTATTTGGTCTCAGACTATTATAGACCGTGCTTTACAGACTTGTAATGTATAGATGTGCATGTACTCAGTGACACCCGGTTTTGGGGTGTTTGTATCGCTATTTATGAGATTTATGTGTTGTATTTAAATATTACGTTTTCAAACTTAAAGGAAATTGTGATTTATTGAGGTTGTCGGCTTGCCTAGTATTAAGATAGGCGTCATTACGACATGTGTGACTTTTGGGTCGTGAGCAATTTAAGAAAGTGAGCAATTTGAAAGTTGTATGTATGAGTGACTTAGGATGAAGAGGAAAGAATACATTTGGAACAATTTCTGGGCAAATATGAATTACTAGTAAATTTTAACACAAGAATCCAAAGCAGAGTATGAAGATACACTCACACCAGGCATTGATCAGGTTTAACATTCGAACTAGGCAAACATAAAAAGTGCAGGAATTACCTTAGTTAACTACATAGAACTAAGGCATTAAAACTACAGAGAGACATTAAGGCAAACATGATTGAAAACAAAGGAAGCACAATAGAAGGATTACAGATGTTCAAGTAACATTCAAGAGGGCTAGAGCTTTATTGCACCTAGAAAAGAACAAGCTACCCATATAGAAGCTTTGGAATTAAGTAATATCGGAACATACAAAATGGTAGAAGAAAACTCATCGAGGCCAATAATCAGTAGAACGCGTGATAATCATACAACATTAGAAATTTCATAAACAACAGGGAAACTGAGCCAAACAATAGTGGCACACACAATTCACATAAGCATCATCATATAGGAGGGAAGTAATTTGAATTGTAAAGGTAAAGAACACTAACCAGTTGCAAAGATAAACGAGCAAAAGAGTGAGGAACTTAGAATATCAGTAGTGATTCAGCAGCAACAATTGAAGGAAGACAGTGAAACCTCAAATCCCCAGTGCCTCAGAGTTCACAAGAGCCTCGAGAAGGGTTCCGAGTAGTGTTTGCACCGGAAGAGGTCGTTTAATAGTATTATGGCCTTGGCTTTCAGTCGGCCAAGAATTCAATAGTTTTAAAAAATATTCGAGTGTAACAGAGTAAGTGAATGAGTGAAAGAGAAGAGTAGTGAGAGTAATAGCAGTAAAAATGAGGTACGTTCAAAGGGAAAATTGGGGAGGGGTTATATAATGGTAGAAATTGAACGATCAAACATGGAAAACAATCAATCAAACACGAATAAAGAAAGAAAATATCACATGCAATCAATAATAGACCTGGTAAAGGGAAAATCAAAATTTCAAACCCTAGTTGAGTCCAATGGCCATGAATCTGGTCGGAAATGCAAGAATCGTTCATTGTAGAGTATATATAGATGAAACATCGACCGGATCTTCACCAAATTAGAGCCAAATCAGGCACGTCTTGAAAGGTATCATTTACCAAAGTTAAGTGGATACTAAGTAACACCATGAACGCATGAGTAGTAGTAGAATAAGGCAAGAGAATCACGAAAGGATTCCATATTGGGTCCGGATTTAGAGAGGATTTAGAGATACGGTGGCTAAGTTTTGTAAAAAAAGAAGAGAGGAATAGAGAGAGTAGACGCGGATGAAGTGGGGAATGGGTCTCTAGGGTTAGTGGGGAGGGATATATGGAAAGGGGTCAACTTAATTTGGGTCGTTGATCATTTGAGATCAACGACCAAGATTGAAAGGGGAGCGGGGCGGGTTAAAGTTAGGTCGCAACCGGTTTTTGAAGAGGGTTGTTTGGTATTGGGTTGTTGAAGAGTGAACTGGAGATGGGCCAAATGTTTTGGGCCTGTTTTTTGTCCGAAAATTAGCCTAAATTTGGGCTAAGAATTAAATACACAAATTTATTTTAATAAATAATAAAATATTAGTTATGCAATAAAATGATTGAAAATAATAACTTAACATTATAAAAATATAAAAATGCTATTTAAGCATGAACAATATAATAAATATAATTATGCATATCATATAGGCTATTATTGCAAAATTGTGTAAATAGCTTAAAAATATAAATATAATTATATAAAATGAAGTAAACATATTATGAAATATATATATGTGGATAAAAATAATAAATTTGGATAGGACTCTTGTAAATTGGTGATAATGCCGGAATGATATTTTAAAAGCATATATGACAATTATAAAAATATAAGAGAAAAATTGGGTACCAACAATGATCTGTTGTTTCGACCGCGATCAGTTCTTCTGTCAGTAACGAACCTGTTTGCCGACCGGAAGCCTTTGCCGCGTCCTTCGGCCCATTCGTAGGGCAAAAACTGTCCCCTCGAAGACCGTCTATCTGTGTCAAAATCGTCTTTTGATTTTTCTTTAATCTTATCCCGTCGTTTTGCCGACGACGGGAAGCCAACCTTATCATCTTCGATCCTTATCTTTCACTCGTACAGGTTGTGTATATCCGCCCAAGTCATCTCTTGGAATTCAAGCAAGCCTTCCTTCGATTTCTGAGAAGCGTCTGAACTTCTCGGATTTAGACCCTTGGAGAATGCTTCAGTCGCCCATTCATCTGGAACAGCCGGGAGCAACATCCTCTCCTTTTAGAATCGGGTGACAAACTCCCGCAGCAACTCGGATTCTCTTTGTGCAATTCTGAATATGTCGGCCTTTCGGGGCTGCACCTTTCTGGCCCCGGCATGAGCCTTAAAAACAGAGTCTGCGACCATCTCAAATAAACCTATGGAATGCTCGAGTAAAATCGAATACCATGTCAAGGCTCGCCTCGTAAGAGTCTCTCCAAACTTCTTCAGCAAAATGGATTCAATCTCGTGGGGAGCTAAATCATTCCCCATTACTGCCGTTGTATAGGTGGTAATATACTCCTGAAGGTCTGAAGTTTCATCATAGTTCGGCACGTCGGGCATTTTAAATAGCTTCAAGATTAATTCTGGTGCCGCACTTGGTTTGTACGGCACCTGAGTATACTTTTTTGAGTCCGGTCCTTTCAGCACCGGTGGTGCGACTGGGATTTGGTCCATGCAGGCATTCATTTCCCTCATAAACCATAAGAGTTAGCTCTTGAAAGGGTCGTTCTCGTTGTTGGGGCCAAATCCGCTCCCTCCAGCCCCATCGGAGCCAACCTCGCCCCTCGGGGTGTTGTTGTCGACCCTCTGCATTGTTTGATTTGTAGGAGCATCGGGAGGAATTGGTCCTCGTCTATTCACGTTATTGGAATCCCCCGATAACGCCTGCTTCAACTCCGTCATAACCTTATCATGTCGTGTGAGATAGCCTAGAATGATCACGTGTTGCTCTTGTAGGACCCTTACTGCATCAACAACATGCTCCTCTTCAGCATCATCGGGAGTTGCCTCCCGAACATGTCGTGGGTACCGCCTGTCGTGGACCGGTGAGACATCGTTCCCCTCATTGTGGGTGTCACTGATTGAATCCTCGTGATGAGGATGATATCCTTGAGCCTCGAGATTATGCGTGTTGTAAACACCATTGTCTGCCATTTTTTGTGATTTTTGCTAAGACAAATAATCAAAACACGTTAGTAAAAGAGGCAAGGATAAACTTAATTACAAGACTCTCTAGGCCCAACGGTGGGCGCCAAACTGTTTACTCATAAAATATACAGTTGATTTTATACGTGATTTCTAGACAAGTGAATTAATTCGATCCTGAAATAATAAAATAATTGAAGAAATATGCAATACTTAGCCTTGAAGTAAAGATAAAATCGCAGAAACGGTAATTTCGGGAGCAGAACTTCCGTGCACAACAGTGATGAAATCAAGTAACAAGAAGATAAAATTGTATAAAGCTTTTTATCGATTATAGCGTAAGTTTGTCAGAAAAGTTGTGTCCTTTACAATGATAACAAAGCTCACTATTTATGTTACACCTAGGGAACAAGGTTATAGGATCATGCTCTTCTTTAATGTCAATTATGAGGGCCATTAAAATAGGTGTAACGGTGAGCATAAATGACAAATTCTCTGTAACAGGCAGTGCACTAAATATTGTGAACTATTTTCCATTAAATGCTACCGGACGGAGGGTATTTATTGCATCTTTACGAGTGTCATTCTTTTCGGTGACAAACAGGACAATTGCTTTCGATTTTAACTATCCCTGCCTTAGGTTCCACGTGTCCCTCTCTTAAACGGCCGCGTAGCATAGCATATTTTACCCAATACAGAAACATTAGCCCAAACAATTTATAAATTGTACATATTTTGTTAGTTAATATGACTTAGAAATGGCACCCGTGAGCAAGACCGGTGAAGGAGTTCACAACAATGGTGTAGAGCAACCACTAAGTAAAGTGTTTCTTCTGATCCACAAATTCGAAGGCATAGCAAGTCCAACTTATATCTATCCCCCAATATATAACTAAATGAAGCTTCTCAAAGGCTCTATTTGAATAAAAGCGACTAGAATGACATAATTTTGTATTGCACATAACAAAATTAACATTAGTAGGAACTTCCATATTAACACTTGAGTATGTTCCACACTTCAGACTTCCCAAAATTTAGATGTCATCTGAAATCCTCGACTAATCCTGGATTTAACCTTTTAATATGGTCACGTTTAGACATAGGCAATATAGTTGTCATCTGTGTTATGGTTGTTATCACATAAGTAAATCCACTTAAATCGTCCCCATCCAGGCATCCATAATCAATGACTATGACAAGAGCGAGTTCATTCGCATGACAAAACCAAATATAAAACTTTATTTAACAAGACAAAAATCCATACATAGACAGAGGAACCTAAGTAAGAGAGACGATCAAACAAACAAAAAGCACATAGTGGCACCATAAGATTTGACACTTTAATCCAAAGGAAAAATCAACATAAAACGTGGATTTCCAAATACATGTACGTGAAATATTTGATGTTTGGGGAATAGATTTTATGGGTCATTTTCCTTCTTCTCACTCTTTTGAATATATTTTTGTGGTTTTGAATTACGTGTCACGATGGGTTGAAGTCATCCCCACAAGGGATAATGATGCTCGTACGGTGTGTAATTTTCTTAGAAAAACTATTTTTACTAGATTTGGCACACCACGAGTCATAATTAGTGACCAAGGCACTCATTTCATGAATAGACAATTTTTTGCTTTGCTATCAAAATATGGTGTGACTCACAAAATAGGAACACCATATCATGCTCAAATTCAAGGACAAGTTGGGGTATCCAACCGCGAGCTAAAAATCATTCTTGAAAAAATGGTTGGAATCTCAAGAAAAAACTAGGCTTTAAAATTAGATTATGCATTATGGGCATACCGAACAGCATTCAAAATGCCAATTGGAACATCTCATATAGATTAGTCTTTGGAAAAGCTTGCCATTTTCCCCTTGAATTAGAACACAAAGCTTATTGGGCATTAAAAGCAGTGAATTTTGATCTGACCTCTGCTTGTAAAAATAGATTTTTTTTCAAGTGAATGAATTGGACGAACTGGGATTAGTAGCTTATGAAAATGCAAGAATTTTCAAAGAAAAAATAAAAATTTGGCATGACAATTTGATCCGACAGAAAAGTTTTAAAGTTGGAGATCATGTACTTCTTTACAATAGTCGACTCAGGCTATTCCCAGAAAAGTTGAAATCCAGGTGGACAGGTCCTTACAATGTTACAGATGTAACTCCATACGGTACAATTGAAATTCAACAGAATAATGGAGGAGACAAGTTTAATGTAAATGGTCACACGCTAAAAATGTACTTTGGAGGATATTTTGAGCAAAATCTGTCGGTTACTTTGATAGACTTATGAGTCTCAAAATTAATAAGTCGAGTTGGCGACGTTAAACTCAGAACTATGATACCGTGCCCATAACCATTGAGTATGGAGCAATGGAGTCTCATAAGTCCGATACAGATTTGGGTAATTAAATGCTTAACCAATTAATCTGGTCAATATCTAGGTTATTGTACAACCAGAACATCTCATGAAAGCCTCTACAAAAACAGTGTCACCTACACAGGAGTAACTCCATGGTGATTGGTATGCCTAAGTAACTGGTTGGTTAGCCATTTACTAATTCAATTTGAATGTTGGTGTAGGCATGCAAAATTTATTGAATTTAAATTCAATAAAATAATTTGGACTATTTTAAATTAGTCTAAATAAATATTATGAGCTAATATAATTGAATTAATTATTTAAGTCCAATAATATTAACTGGGCTAGCCCATTTAATTAGGTTACAAATGATGAGCCCACTTCATTAGGCTCAATATGTCGTCTTCCTAGATGCCAGTTTGGTGTCACATGTCAAATGACGTGGCATGCCAAGTCAAACGATAGAGCCAATAAGATCATGCCACGCGTCAAAATGACAAAGCATTCCAAGCCAAATTAAAAGGCCAATGAAATCGCGCCACGTGTGCAAGTGACATGTTCTGGCCAATCAAATGCGGCCTTGTCACACTTCAATTTGATTGGTCGGAAAGAGTTTGTTCTTATCATAACTCTTCCCTTCTACAACTATAAATAAGGGTCTTCATAATCTAGAAAAGACACCAGAAGTTATAACAAGAAGATACAAGGGAGCTCGTGGATCAAAGGCGACAATTTTCTGCAAACTACAAGTGTTCAAGCATTCAAGCACTTCAACACAAATTTCAAGTATTCAAGATCAAGAACGAAGTCAAATTAAATACAAGGCTTTCAAGATCAAGGCTACTTATTCGTGATACAATTTGTGGCAACAATCAAAGTGATCACGACGGATAAATCAAATTCAAATTCAAGATCAAGCTCAAGGCCCTTGAATTTATATTGGAAAAGTAGAATGAGAGGAATCATAGAGATTGTAGCACTCAAATTACTCGAAATCAAATACTACAATTGTTGCGATATTGTCGATCTTGATTTTATTTTCTTGACGAAAATTTATTGTCTACAAATTCTGACATGCCCAGTGGGACAATCTCTATTTCTCATCACAACTTTTCAATCACCAAAGTTCAAGAATATTTCAATGGCTCATAGAAAATGGATCAACTTCCGGTGAGGCTGCTAATTCCAAGTTTTATGCTGATGTGGAAAGAATCCTCGATGTTACCTTTGGAAGTTTTAGGCCAATTACAAAGAGCAAAGCAAGCTCTTTAGGACAACAAGAACTCCAATTGTCTTCCTCGTCAACCCCTATTTTCGAATCTTCATCTTCAAAAGGAGCAAGATCTTCTACAAGTACGACCCAAAAAGGGAACGATGTCGCCAAAAGTATCGAAAAGGTTCTCCCCAACTTAAATTATCTAAGTCTGAGAAACATTTCATGCAAGCTTATGATGATGACTTGAGTGTTGGATCTACATTAGTCTCCATTAATGCGACCTCCAAGCTCTATCCCAATAATGATTTATTTCACTCTTCATCTTTTACGAACATCATGCAAGCAATGGTTATTGGAGTTTCTACCGTAAAAGAACAACTCACAAATTTGACGAAAGTAGTTGAAGGCTTGTCAAAGAGTGTGCAAGATCAAGATGAAGGTTACAAGAGAAATGGGACTTCTCCGAAAATCAAGCAACGACAACTAAGGAGATCCAAGTCTCCGCTGAAGTTCAATTCCCGTTGAGAAATTGAAGGACTTCATCATGGAGGCTATCAAAGATAAACCAGAGTCGCCATCCAAATTATCTCTCACATATGCAAAGTCGTATATGCAAAGAATTGATAACTTGAAGATGTATGTTGGTTGTCAACCTCCTAATTTGCAACAATTCGACGGCAAGGGAAATCCGAAATAACATGTAGCACACTTTGTTGAAACTTGCAACAATGCTGGAACGTATGGTGATTATATTGTCAAACAGTTTGTTCGATCTCTCAAAGGCAATGCATTTGATTAGTACACAAATCTCGAACCTAGATCCATCGATAGTTAGGAGAAGTTAGAGCAGGAATTTCTTAATCGTTTCTATAGCACAAGACGCATCGTAAGCATGATCGAACTTACAAACTCTCATCAACGAAAGAATAAGCTAGTTATTAACTTCATCAACCGCTGGAAGAGCTTAAGCCTCAACTACAAAGATCGCCTTAGTGAAACTTCTGGGATCGAAATGTGAATTCAAGGCATGCATTGGGGTCTTCGCTATATCTTACAAGGCATAAACCCCAAAACATTTGAAGAACTAGCAACGCGTGCTCATGATATGGAACTAAATATGGCCATAAGTGTCGACCAAGGGCTACCTGTATTTGAGCCTTACGACGAAGAAGAAGAACAAGAAGGCGAGGATGGGGGCAAGTTTTCATTCGAAAATGAAACCGAAGAGCCTATGCATGTCACTATGCTCCTTAACGCATGAGCCTAAACTGCAAGTTATAATGCTCCTTAACGCACGAGCCTAAACTGCAAGTTATAACGTTCCGTGACGCATGAGCCCAAAACTGCATGTTGCAATGCTTCTCAACGCACGAGCCTAAATTGCAAGTTATAATGCTCCTCAATGCACGAGTGTAAACTGCACGTTATAGTGCTTCTTGGCACATGAGCCTATATTGTATGTCACAAAGATACCCAAATTTGAATTAAATCTTTAAGACGTTAAAGCTATTCAAATTTGAGCTAAGTCGTTAAGTTGTAAAGCTCTTCAAATTTGATCAAAGTGTTCAAGTTGCAAAGCTCTTTAAAGTCGAGCAAAGACTTTAAGTCGCAAAGCTTTTCAAATTAGAGACAAACTTTAAGACACAAAGCTCTTAAAATTGGAGCAAAGTTTTCAAGTTATAAAGCTCTTAAAATTCGAGCAAATTATTCAAGTTGCAAAGCTCTTCAACTGTGAGCTAAATCTTCAATTCACGAAGCTCTTCAAATTTGAGCGAAACTTCAAATTGTAAGTTAAATCTTCAAGTTGCAATGCTCCTAGACGCACGAGCCTAAACTGCATGTCATGAAACTCTTAAAATTTGAGCAAAATCTTCAAGTTGCAAAGCTCCTCAAAATAGGAGCTTAAATTGCAAATCGCTACGCTCCTTAACGCAAGAGCATAAACTACATGTTACTCTTCGCCCGCAAGAGTATAAACTGTGTACGGCCCAAAAATAAAGGTCGGTAGGTTGAAAACCTCGAAAGAGGCGACCTAGTCAAAAGTTAGGATATTAAAAAAAAACTCACCCATTCTGAACTACGGTATGACTTGATCCTCTTCATCGAGGTACGTAGGCATCTTAGAGTTTCATTCTAAGTTCAGTCGTATGAGTTCAAAAGATATATATTGCCCAATCATTGTTCGAATGAAGCATAATGAGATATAATCCACTTGATTGGGACTTATAAGAAATGGGGCTTACATGTATTCTTTCGTTGAACTTTGTGCCTTATCAAAGATCGATGGTTCAATGAGGGCAAGCCTCCGTAGCAAATTGGCATCTCTAATGGATGGAAATAGTCTTTTAGTAGAAGGCCAAATCTTCAAGTGGAAGTCTTTAATGCTAAGTCAAGTTGAATTCGTCTTGGCTGCTACCCCTTTAGTTTGAAGTATTCAAAGTCTGCCAAGTCCTTAAGTCCGTCGGTTTTCAAGTTCGCCGGTCTTCAAGTTGAAATGTTTAAGCCCTCCAAGTCTTCAAGTAGAAGTCTTAAAGTCCGTCAATTTTTCATGTTGAAGTTTGCAAGTCCTTCGGTCTTCAAGTTGAAGTATTCAAGCATTCGTCAGTCTTCAAGTTGAAGTATTTAAGCCCTCTAAGTCTTCAAGTTGAAGTTTTCAAATCCGTCAGCCTTCATATTCACCGGTCTTCAAGTTGAAGTAATTGTGGCAAGTGGGCCGGTCCGGGACCGGCCCGGGACCGCGGGCCAAACAGGCCAGAATCAGAATTAGTGGGCCTGGGCCGGTATCTTGGGTCGGTCCTGTGCTTTGGGACCTCCAGGGACCGGGACCGAGACTGTTTGGAGCGACCGGGACCGGACCGGTCCCTTAGCGGGCCAAACGGTCCCAAAAGTAAAATTTAAAAAACAAAAATTTAAAAATTTAAAAAACAGTCGTTGGGCTGTCAAAAATAGTCGTTGGCTATTTACAAAATAGC
>AWOL01S0113444.1:18115-45390 GCA_000715115.1 Nicotiana otophora
TGGAGACTCTGTGGGCTGCGATATGTATCTTTATTTTCCTCAACCAATAGTGCTTCCTCAAGTCTTGATACATCTTGCCGGCGTGAATGGAGTACCGCAAACTATGGGCCTCCTGAAGAATAAACTCATGTAAACCATCTACATTGGGCACACATAGCCTGACCTGCATCTATAACACATCGTCATCCCCAATAGTGACCTCCTTGGCATCGCAGTGCTGAACCGTGTCCTTAAGGACAAGCAGATGGGGGTCGTCATACTGACGCTCTCTGATACAATCATAAAGAAAAGACTGGGAAATCACACAAGCCAAAACTAGACTCGGATCCGAAGTATCCAATCTAACTAACTGGTTGGCCAAGGCCTGAACATCCAATGTTAATGGAATCTACGCTGCTGGTAGATATGCTAAACCGTCCAAGCTCTCTGCCATTCAACTCAAGGCATCGGCCACCAAATTGGCCTTCTTGGGATGATATAGAATGGTGATAACATAGTCCTTAAGAAACTCTAGCCATCTCTGATGCCGCAAGTTAAGATCCTTCTAGTTGAGTAGATGTTGTAGACTCCGTTGGTCGGTATAGAACTCATAAGGGACATCGTACAAATAGTGCCGCCAGATCTTCAAGTTATGAACAATAGATGCTAATTCAAGGTCATGGATATGATAGTGTTTCTCATGCACCTTCAGCTATCTAGACGTGTAGTCAATCACCCCACCATCCTGCATCAACATTGCGTCGAGGCCAACACGCAACGCATCACAGTACACAATATAAGACCCCAAACTCGTATGCAACACCAATACTAGGACTGTAGTTAAAGCTTTTGAAAGTTGTCCTCATACTCATCGGTCCACTTGAACGAAGCAACCTTCTAAGTCAATTTGGTCATAGGTGCAGTAGTAGATGAGAAACCCTCTACGAATTGACGGTAATACCATGCCATACCAAGAAAACTCTGGATCTCTATAGCTGAAGACGGTCTTGGCCAACTCTACACTGCTTCAATCTTCTTTGGATCTACCAGGATCCCCTCACTCGACAATACATGACCCAAAAATGCAACTAAATGAAGCCAGAATTCACACTTTGAAAATTTAGCTTACAACTTCTTTTCCCTCAAGGTCTAAAGCACGGTCCTCAGGTGCTGCTCATGGTCCTCCCGGCTCCGGGAGTACACCGAGATGTTGTCAATAAAGACAATAATGAATGAGTCAAGATATGGCTGGAATACACTATTCATCAAGTACATGGTTGTTGCTGGGGCATTGGTTATCCCAAATGACATCACAAGGAACTCGTAATGACCATACTGAGTCCTAAAGGTAGCCTTCTGGATATCTGGCTCCCGAATCTTCAACCGATGATAGCCTGACCGTAAATCAATATTTGAGAACACTTTAGCACCCTGTAGCTGATCACATAGGTCAGCAATGCGAGGCAATGGATACTTGTTCTTTATTTTAACCTTATTCAATTGTCGATAATCAATGCACATGTTCATAGAACCATCCTTTTTCTTTACAAACAAGACTGGAGAACCCCAAGGTGATACACTATACCAAATGAAAACCTTATCAAGAAAATCTTGCAACTGCTTTTTCAACTCCTTCAACTATGCTGGGGCCATACGATATAGTGGAATACAAATGGGTTGAGTGCCCGAAAACAGATCAATACCAAAATCGATATCCCTATCGGGTGGCATGCCTGAACGTTTCGCTAGAAATACATCTGGATAGTCCCTTACTTCTGGAACCGACTCAACAGTAGGAGTATCAACACTGACATCTCTTACATATGCTAGATACACATCACATCCTTTTCCAACCATCTATTGCACCTTAAGGAAAGACACCACCCTGCTAGGAACATAATCTAATGTACCTCTGTACTCCAACCGTGGAAAACATGGCAAGCCAACGTCACCGTCTTGGAATAACAATCAAGGATAGCATGATAGGGTGACAACAAGTCCATACCCTAAATAACATCAAAATCTACCATACTGAGCAACAATAGGTCGACTCTGGTCTCAAAACTACCACGAATAACTAAACACAACTGATACACACAATCAACAATAATGGACTCTCCCACAAGTGTGGACACATAGATGGGGGGACTCAAAGAATCACGAGATGTACGAAAATATGGAGCAAAAGTAAGATGATACATATGAATAAGTGGAGCATGTATCACATAAGACTAATGCATCTCCATGACAAACCGGGACAATACCTGTGATAACGGATTCGGATGCAACCGCCTTCATCCTAGCAGGAAGAGCATAATATTTAACCTGGCCTCCCCCTCTAGGGAAACCTCTACCAGTCCGACCTCCACCTCTAGCTTGTTGTGTAGGTGGAGTGGCAACTGGTGCGGTAACTACGGCCTGAGAAGCCTGAGGGCCCTCCAAATTATGTAGGGCTTGAGTATCCATTAGAGGGGCACCGCTCTTGAGTCTGGGAAATCCCTCACCATATGACGAGTGTCACCACAATCAAAATAAGCACTCAGAGGACGTGGCTGTTGGAACTGGCTCGCGCCTGGTTGTAAGGCCCCATAAAATTTTGCTAAGGAATTTAAGGTTCTGTGGTGTCAAGATAGGCTAATTTATTGTATTTTCATACTTTTTAGGTTGGATAGTTTGTTGTGGAGTTGAATCGATTCGACATCATGAAGCCAGGTCTATAGCACGCTAGACCATGCTATATTCCTCGCGAAGCCTAGTCTGTAGCATGTTAGACCATGCTATAGAGCTCACGGCGCAAGGTCTGTAGCGCGCTAGATCGTTCTATAGAGCTCATGGTGCAAGGTCTGTAGCGCGCAAGACTGTGCTATATCCCTCACAAAGCATGGTCTATAGCTCGCTACAGAGCATGTCCAGCCTAGTCTATAGCCTGGTCCGAATTTTAGAGGGTCCATTCTTCTGTTTTAATAACCTGACCCTATTTTGATTAAACGCTCTTGGGGCTCATTTTGAAGACAAAATTATGACATTTTAGAGAGAAGATGGAAGTGTTATAGAGAGATAGAGGGAAGCCCAAAGTGCTTTGCTAATCAAGATCTTCTCCAAGCATTGAAATTCAACAAGAAATCTAACAAGATTTTCATCCAAGAGGTAAGTTTCTAACCTTAGTCATCAATTTCGAGTTTGGGTAGAAGATGGGTAATTGGGAGTATGATTTTTGGGTATGAGAGTATTATTTATACATGCATGTACCAGTAAGGTTTGTAGGAAGATTGTTGAGCTCAAATAAGTAATGATTGGGTTGTGGAGTGAAGGAAATCTTGTGGAAGAACCTTGTAATCAAATTTGAACATCTAGTGTTTGTTAAAATGCTCAAATGAGATGAAGCCATGAATATCTTCCTAATATGTGTTCAATTTTGGTATGTTTCTAAATAGATCAAAGTTGATAGGGTTTCCGGAACATCGTAGTAATTTAAGGAATGCTCAAAGCGAGGTATGTTGGCTAAACTACTCTCTTTGAATTCAATCCCATGTTCGGAGTTGTACCTATTAAATTCGATTGTCCCGAGTAAGAAAAGATTCGAGAATTATGTATTCAAAATGTGTTCTAAATGTTCCTATCACATTATGTTATCCTTCAGGAATGTGTCCTAAACTGATATGTGTATTAAAATGTTATGGCTTTGAGTCGTGTATCAAATGAAAGTTATGATGCCAAATTATGTGAAAAAAACTTGATGTGCTTAAGACTCTCAATTGCTCATATGTGTATCTGAAGTCTTGATTTTAAATGCCTTGTTGTTGGTAATCTAAAAAGATGCTTGAAAGTGAAAGAATTAGGTTGAAGATGTAATTTGTAGCCACGGTGCCGATAATTGAAGTTATACTTATGGCCAATGGTGCCAAGGAAATGAAATGATGTGAGAAAGGTTATGAAATGAGCCTTGATTCAATTGTTCCAAATTGACTTCAAAAATAGATTTGCCTAAAATCTTATGTTCTCAAGTCGTGCCCCAATGTGGTTGTTTTAACTAGTGCTATGTTTTGTAAGTATTTCTAGTGTGTTTTCAACTTCTACATATTCATGAGTCAAAATTGTGCATTGTCGTTTTGGGGAAAAGTATTTCAAGAAATAAGTGGTGTGATACTCCTTTATGATTTTTAACTTGCGCTTCGATTGCCAATCATTTTACTCTGTTTTCTGGAAAGAAATCTATTGTGTTTAATGTCTAAAGTTGTGATCTCTAGAATATTCTATTTGTTGATATTTTTTATGATGATCCTTGAAAGTAAAGAAATGAAAGTGTGGAATATGAGATACGACCATTGTGCCATGAAAGAAGAATTATATGTATGGAATATGATGTTGTAAGTAGTTGAAAGTACCAATGAGGGTATATACGGTATGAACAGTTAGGAGGTAAATGCATTAATATTGTTGTATCCTTTGTATGCAAATATAAAAAATGTTTTTTGGGAGTATCGTTTGTCACCGAGGAAGGGTAGGTAACAACCTAACCCTGAAACTACATGTATCGGTGTTGGAGTGATTGAGTGGTAAATCCCCGTATTGATATGATGAAATTATTCCCCTTAATTGGGATGAGATTGATGTGATGATATTATTCCCCTTATTTTGGATGAGATGATTGCTAGAAAAAGGTGATGTCTTCCACACGACATTGTGGTAAGACGGCCTCGCCGATCGGGTCGTGATCGGATGCCATGCTGCACACATGGTGGTGATTGTGCTAGAAATTGTAATTGAAATTGTGATTGTGGTTGATATCTCGGATGAGATGGCCTAGCCGATCGGGTCGTTATCGGACTTCGTGCTAAAAGTACGGTGGTATTGTGAACTGTGGCATATTGGTACTAACGATCTCCCAACCAAAAATAATATTATCTTCGTATTTTGGAAATTATTATGTTTTAACTTGGCATTTGGATATCATTGATTGTTGATTGTTGTTTCCGTGGTTTTCCTTTTATTACACCGGCATTCTATTTTGAAAAAGGACCGTTAGCTTTATATACTAGTACTATTCCATATGTACTAACGTCCCTTTTGTCGGGGGCGCTGCATTTTCAATGGATGCAAGTGGTTCATCATCGGGCAGCTTTGGTCCTCGTTAGTAGTCACTCTCTATTCAGCAGGTTTTGGTGAGCCCTACTCTATTCTGGGCCTGATGTCATTTGATGTTGTACATTGTGTTTTGAGATATAGTCGGGGCCATGTTACTGGCACTTCCATACTACTCTTCTGTTGTACTTAGAGCCTCCGTAGACAAGTTGTGGGTGGTGTTTAATGTTGTGAATTGAACTAGAAGTGTTGGTATTTGGAAAACATGTTTTGTTTATTATTATATCTATAAACCTGCAATATTTTGGCAATCGTAAATGAATTTCTTTTGAGAAATGGGAAAAGAATGGGAAACATTACACTCTCCTCATGTATATCTCTTAATATTGATTTTATATTGTTCATAGGTAAGATTGGATAGAAGGCATCAAGTAGGCTTGTTCGACTGAGTTATCTCGGTTAAGCGCCAGTCGCGCTCCTCGAGGTTGAGGCGTGACAAACTTGGTATCAGAGCCTAAGGTTTTAAAGTGTCCTAGGATGTCTCGGAGCCGTGTCTAGTAGAGTCCATATTATCAGTGTGTTGTTGACCACATCTATAATAGGGGGATACTTGGGCACTTAGGAGTGTCACCCTTCTTTGGTACTCCAGATCATGCCATAGAGCTCCAGATAGGAAGCTAATTTTCTCGTCGTGTCTCATTTTCCATAGTTGTTACCCACGGGTTCGAACCAGCGAGGAACAATTGAATAAACCAGTTGCTAGGGGAAGTGTCCTTGTTTCTATTCAAGTCACCACGCCACCAGATCATGTGGTGAGTGCACCTAAGTAAGAAAGAGGTTTGTTTGTACCAATAAGCTAGAATGTTTGATTTGCAAGAAGCGCCACTTGGGGACGTGTTGGATGACTCTTGAAATATGTTATGGTTGTGGAAAGAGGGTCACAAGAAGAACAAATGCCCAAGGTTAGGTACACCTAGCCCGGTCTTCCCGATATATGGGCGCGAAAATATTGTGTCGTGTTGTGAGTATGCTCATGAGTGTATTAGGTGTGACAGGCTCGGGAAATTCCAAAGGCCCACACAATAAACTAGTATAGAGATTGTTAATCCCGTCACGGGGTTCTAGAGGAATGATAAGTGGAAATTTTATGTTGTATGAAAAAGGGTAAATATCAGGTCGGTGGGGCGAGTCAATTTAATGGACCTCATCCTTGTTGTGTGAAGTGTAGGAGATGTCATTAAGGGGTATGTCACTATGGTACTAATGTATGTTACGGCTGTATAGTCGAGGGCCATCAGCTAAGGCACTTCCCCGTCAATCTAAAGTTACCAAGTAAGTCACTCCTTACTATATCATTCTGAACACCACATGATTTTCATTGTTGTATATGTACATCTATATTGAAAGCCTGCATAAGTTTGGTCTTAACGAGAATCTAAATCGCCAAACATTGTATGTACTTACTTTCTGAATGAGACACATTATTCGTGAAGACACTCTATCACAAATTTTCTTATTTACGACCTCTTGAGGAATTGAGTTCTATAATTATTTCCTTGAGTTGAGTTATAACCCTAGGCTAATAGTTGCCACTTACTTCCCTAAATTCTCAACAAGGGACTATACTTGATGAATGTTTTACATAACCTTTTGATTGAAATGGATACATCTGCTAAATTGTGCTTATGCATGCACAGACATAAAGTTTACCTATGTGGTATCAAATCCAATGTAAAGTAGTCTGGTGTTGAGATCCTTCTTGAGCCACTCTTTCTCTCTCCAATGTATGTGGCTCCTATGGTTTGAACAATTACTTAACTCCTTTGTGAATATTATCATAAATCCTTTTCACTATCTAGTAACACGAGAGCATATCTCAGCACATGTCATATGTGTGCAGGTCAATTTAAAGGGGCCACTTGTCCACATAAAGTTTCTGGGAAATTTGAGATTTTCACAAATTCATCACAGGAAGATCGTTTTGTTGACCCATCTCAGTATGACTTTCATGTCCACTTAGATCATTTTGCAGTAAGTCGATCACTTTGTTCCTAGTATTGTAGTTGCCCATGAAGTGGCCTGGTATCGCAACTTGAAAGTTATTATGGCGGAAATGTGTCTAGCTCATAGAAAAGTGTTCATTCTCTCTAACCAATACATGATTTCACCCCAATGTTAAGATGTCCTAGCCACATGGTTTCACTTGTGTGTGGTTGAAAGTTAAGTAGCCTTACAACGACCTTTCCCTCCCAACCTCAAGTGGATGTTTAAGATTCTATCACATAACATGAGCATATTGATTTGATAGACAAGTTTGTCGTATCTATAGTCCTCTCATATATGATAACCTATTGTGAAGGGTTAAGCTATCAGAATGATAATAATCTCGCAAGTGTTCAACTTCTTTTTTCAACCTTGTGGCCTTGTGGCATATATCCCTTATGCTAGTAACTGTTAAGAGCGTAATGAAACTTCATGTATTTTGAAACCCATATCACATTCAGGGTGACAGAATATTATCATTTCGATTTACACTGATTTTCCCTACACTCCAGGAGATGACTGGTGTCACGTACTTGGCTATCTCTCCTTGAGGCTTACTATTGCTGAACAAGGCACGTATGGCATGAAACATTTATTGTTGTCCTTTTCATAAATCATACTCTTCAAAGAATAACTGATGCTAATGTATTTATCCTCCCGATCATGCCTCCAATATATCACATGTCCAAAATGACTCACTTTTTACATCTTAAGATCATGTACATAGTTCCCCACTTTATCAATGCCTACTAGGCAACTTTATGCCTCATTTGTCGAATCCATGATGTCATCAAAATGATTAACCATATTAGCACTATTAGTAACCTTCATGTCTCTTAAGATATAACCTCCTGAAATGCACAGCTCAGCACATTGATGGATTCTTGAATAATTCCAGCCCAATCTCGAACCTCGTTGTTCCTATTTATAGTAAACCTATGGTATTTGAAGGTTCAAATATGTCAAATACGAAGCATCATCCCAAGATCAAATATATTGGGTAGGAAATTTTATGGTCATATTCATGCTAGCACATCTTAGAGTAATTGTTGAAGGTAACCAAAGGTTTAGTTTGGGTGGTCACAGTAGAGATTTAGAGATGAAGAAAGTGAACAGGTTATTCTCAATATTTTCTCCATGAGGATGTTATGTGAATTGATAATAAAGGTAAAGTATGTGTATTTGCATTAGGCCTTATGAAATCTTGAAAGAAATAGGCCAAACTATGAGTATAATGTTTCCCCATCATTGTCCTCTATGTACCAGTATTTTATGTGCCTATGTCTAAGAAGGCAGTAGGAAATCCTTTGTCTATCGTTCTGGTGAAAGCTAGTGAAGGTGAAGTTATTGGATAATTGGCCTATCAGAGGTACTTAATTGTCATCCTTGTTAGATAATTCCGGAAGTTGAGATTGCCTCTGTCGAGTGTTATGGAAAAGTCTGTGAGTCGAGAAGGCTACCTCGAAGGATGAAAGTGTTAAGGAAAGAAAATTTTCTCACTTGATTGTATAGTCAAATAATTGTGGATCGAAAGGTACTTTTAATGTGTTATGATTTAAATATGTGCAGCACTTGTTCATATATCACTTTTGATAATATAATGCATGTAATGTTTAGATTAGTGTTACTGATATATATATTCTGGTGCTCTGTTGAGTTGTGGATGTGTTGTTAGGAGTGGTTTTGGTGATTCTCTGGCAGGTGATTAGGCCCAATTGCAGAGGAGACTCTGCCGAAATTTCTGAAAATTTTGGGAGTTAGTCAGATTTGGGAGCTTAATATGTGTGGAAAAGGAAACGAGTTATGTTAAGTGTTTGGGGATGGACTCTACTACTCATTTGAGGACGAATGATCATAAGCGGGGGAGAATGTAAAGCCCTGTAAATTTTGGCTAAGGAATTTAAGGTTATGTGGTACCAAGGTAGGCTAATTTATTGTATTTTCAGACTTTTTGGGTTGAACAATGTGTTGAGAGTTGAATCGTTTCGACCTCGCGAAACCAGGTCTGTAGCACGCTAGACCGTACTATATACCTCATGAAGTCAGATCTATATTGCGCTAGACCATGCTATATCCCACACGAAGCGTGGTCTGTAGCTCGCTACAGAGCTCGCAAAGCTTGGTCTGTAGCCCGGTCCAAATTTCAGAGGGTCCATTCTTTTATTTTATAACCCGGTCCTATTTTGTTTAAAAGCACTTGGGGCTCATTTTGAAGGCAAAAATGTGACATTTTAGAGAGAAGAGGGGAGTGTTCTAGAGAGAGAGAGGGAATCCCAAAGTGCTTTGTTCATCAACATCTTGTCCAAGCTTTGAAATACAACAAGAAATCTCACAAGATTTTCATCAAAGAGGTAAGGTTCTAACCCTAGTTTTCAATTTCGAGTTTGGGTAGAAGATGGGTAATAGAGAGTATGATTCTTGGGTATGAGAGTATTATTTATACATGCATTTACCAGTATGGTTTGTGGAAAGATTTTGTTGAGCTCAAATAAGTAAAGATTTGTTAAAATACTCAAATGAGCTGAAGTCATGAATATCTTCCTAATCTCTGTTCAATTTATAATGTTTCTAAATAGATCGAAGTTGCTAGGATTTTCGGAACATTGCATTAATTTAAGGAAAGCTCAAAGTGAGGTATGTGGGCTAATCTACTCTCTTAGAATTGAATTTTATTATGTTCCCGTAAGTGTCAAATATGGTTGGCTCAAGTTCCTTATTCCCATGTTCGGAGTTGTCCCCAATAAATTCGATTGTCCCAAGAAAGCAAAGTGTCTAGAATTATGTATTCAAAATGTGTTTTGAATGTTCCTATCACATTATGTTATCCTTCGGGAATGTGTTCAAGAATGATATATTTATTAAAATATTATGGCTTTGAGTCGTGTATCAAATAAAAGTTAGATGCCAAATTGTGTGAGAAAAACTCGATGTTCTTAAGACTCTTAATTTCTCATATGTGTACCTAAAGTCTTTATTTGAAATGCCTTGTTGTTGATAATCTATACAGATGCTTGAAAGTGAAAGAAGTGGGTTGAAGATGTAATGTGTGGCCACCGTGCCGATAATGAAAGTTATACTTGTGGCCAATGGTGCCAAGGAAATGAAATAATGTGAGAAAGGTTATGAAATGAGCCTTGATTCAACTATTCCACATTGACTTCGAAAATAGATTTTCCTAAAAGCTTATGTCCTCAAGTCGTGCCCCAATGTGGTTGTTTTAACTAGTGCTATGCTTTGTATGTATTTCCAATGTGTTTTCAACTTTTACATATTCATGAGTCGAAACTATGCATTTCCCTTTTGGTGAAAAGTATTTCAAGAAATAAATGGTGTGATACTCCTTTATGATTTTTAACCTGCGCTTAGATTTCCAATCATTTTACTCCGTTTATTGGAAAGAAATCCATTACTAAGGAACCTAAAGTTGTGATTTTCGAAATATTCTATTTGTTGATATTGTTGATGATGATTCATGAAAGTAAAGAAATGCAATTGTTGAATATGAGATACGACCATTGTGCCATGAAAGAAGAATTATATTTGTGGTAAAGAGAGCCAATGAAATAATGATGTTGTAAGTGGTTGAAAGTACCAATGGGGCTATATAAGGTATGAAAAGTTAGGAGGTAAATGCATTTGTATTGTTGTTTCATTTGTGTGCGAATCAAAAAAATGTTTTTGGGTGTATCGTTAGTCACCGAGGAAAGGTAGGTAACAACCTAACCCCAAAACTACACGTGTCGGTGTAGGAGTGATTGAGGGGGAAATGCCCATATTGATATGATGAAGTTATTCCGCTTAATTGGGATATGATTGATGTGATGATATTATTACCCTTATTTGGGATGAGATGATTGCTAGAAAAGGGTGATGCCGATCCACACGGCATTGTGGTGAGACAGCCTAGCCGATCGGGTCGTGATCGGACGCCATGCCCGCACACATGGTAGTGATTGTTCTTAAAATTGTAATCTAAATTGGGGTTGTGGTTGATGTCTCAGATGAGACGGCCTAGCCGATCGGTTCTTGATCGGTCTCCGTGCTTAAGGTACGGTGGTATTGTGAACGGTGGCATATTGGTACTAAAGATCTCCCAACCAAAAATAATATTATCTTCTTATTTTGGAAATTATTATGTTTTAACTTGGCATTTGGATATCATTGACTGTTGATTGTTGTTTCTATGGTTTTTCCTTTCTTACATTGGCATTTTATTTTGAACGAGGACAATTAGATTTACATACTAGTACTATTCCATATGTACTAACGTCCCTTTTTTCGGGGGCGCTGCATCTTTGATGGATGGAGGTGGTTCATTAACGGGCAGCTTTGGTCCTCGTTAGCAGTTACTCATTATTCAACAGGTTTTTCTAAGCCCTACTCTATTCTAGGCCTGATGTTTTTTGATGTTGTACAGTGTATTCTGAGGTATAGCGGGGCCTTGTTGCCGGCACTTCCATACTACTCTTTTGTTGTACTTAGAGGCTCCGTAGACAAGTTGTGGTGGTGTTTGATGTTGTGAATTGAACTAGAAGTGTTGGTATTTGGCAAACATATCTTTTTTATTATATCTATAAACTCGTAATATTTTGGAAATCGAAAATGAATTTCTCTTGAGAAATGGGAAAAGAATAGGGAACATTACACTCTTCTCAAGTATATCTCTTAATATGGATTTTATATTGTTCATGGGTAAGATTAGATAGAAGGAATCAGGTAGGCTTACTCGACCGAGTTATCTCGGTTTAGCGTCGGTCGTGCTCCCCGAGGTCGGGGTATGACACCGGTCGACTGGACTGGCCGCTGAAAGCACCTTGTGCAGGAGGGTGCACTAGATAGTGGAAGGCATAATGGGCAACCTGGGGCCTGGGAGTGACCAGAATACTGCTGGAAGATGGAAGTGCTGAAGGAACAGGATGACTCACATAGCCCCTACCATGACAGGCTACAACTGGGGTGCAGGCACCATTATATGTGCCAGAATCTCGAGGCTTATTGGCCTCCCTCTCTTCTATCTCCCGAGCCCACATACCCTCCAATCTCCGAGCGATCTCCACTACCAGCTTGTATGGGATGTTCATCTCCAACTCTTGAGCCATGCTAAACCTGATACTGGGGTTGAGCCCCTCGATAAATAGGCAAGATCGCTCTCTGACAGTGGAGACAAAAGCTGGTGCATGCTTGGACAAATCACTGAATCGAACTGCATATTCTTATACACTCATAGCACCCTGGCGCAACTTATCAAACTCTGTGCCCATGCATTCCTGACTCCGTGGAACAAACTCTCTCATGAACATCTCTAAGAATTGGTCACATGTGAGTGAAGGTGCCTCGGTCGGGCTACCCAACTCCTACACTTGCAACCACTGATAAGTTGCTCGCTTAAGTTGGAACATAGTGAAAGCAACCCCACTCGACTCCATAATACCCATAGTATGGAGGATACGGTGGCACTCCTCAAGAAAACCTTGTGCATCGTTTGAATCCCAACCGTTAAAACTAGGACGGTGGTACTTGTTGTACCTATCGAGCTTGAGCTGCTCGCCTTCAGAAGTTGCTGCCCTAACATCGGGGAAGTGTATGACCTCTAGGACCTGGTTGACATGGGTCCTCTTCTCTAGTGTACGGGCGGTGGAAGTGTGTGCCCTCCCTCGGCCTGAGCCAAAGTGCCGAACATGCTCAAAATCTGGGTGAGAGTATCCTAAAGTGTAGGGGTAGTGACAGGCATCTCAGGTGCCTGCTCTCCAACTAGAGCCACTGGTGGCTCCTCTGTAGCAGCTCGTGCAGGTGCTCTGGTTGCACCATATGGCCGCCCTCAACCTCTGCCCCAGCCATGTCCTCTCATGGCTCTGGCAGTGGGAAGCGAGTGTTTGATCATCAAATCCAGCTCTGTGTGTCCTCACCATCTCTGAGAGAATAGAAAGACAGAGATTTAGAGTTCTAAAGTCAACAAAGTCGCATGATAAGGAATCAAAGAAGTGAAACTTTTACAGTTCCATACCCTCCCGAAGATAAGTACAGACGTCTTCGTACAGATCTGCGAGACTCTACTAAATCTGCTTGTGACGTTTAACACCTATGAACCTAGGGCTCTGATACCAACTTGTCACGACTCCAGTTTCCCTCCGTAGGATTTCGTGATGGCCCCTAGTCTCTAAGACTAGGTAAGTGATAAGTTGGTATTTTACCAACTTATCTCGTCGTTAATCTTAGATTTTTGCTATGTTTGAATTAGTAAACCGTGTGTTTAATGTTATTTACATCTATTTTACAGGTTTTATGTGATTTAGAAGTGATTGTGAATAAACAAAGTGAAAATGAGTCAAAATGAACTAAAATGAACACAGGAACACTGGCTAGTAAATTACCCTTCGCGAACGCGGAGCTTCAAGAAACAAACCTTAGTGAATGCTAAGTGATGTTCGTGAACGCAAAGCTGGAGGAAACAAATCTTCGCAAACACGAAGGGAGGATCACGAACAACTAAATTGAGCAAACAAACCTTTGCGAATGCGAATGGACTATCGCGAACGCGAAGAAGAAATGGGCAGAAAAACTAGGCAGTTCTGGAATTTCACATTTTTGACCGCAAAACAGTTAATACACGACCTAGCTTATTGGAAACACATCTTTGGTATCTTTGGTAGATCTTTCTCAATATCTTGACTAGAGAACACAAGTTATGGAGCTAGGGGTCCTTGCACACACACTTGGGTCTTGAATATTTGATGCTTTTGGTTGAGAATTGCTTACTCATTTATGTTCATTTCTTCATCTCCTTGCTTTGTATTGAACATCTAAGTGTGTAGTATTTTTTCCAACACTTGAATCTTGTTTATGGAAATATTCATATTTAAAGTGGATTAAATATCTTGTTGTGCTTATGTATTGAACGACTTTTATTTATTATGAAGTGAGTTATTGTTTTTTTAATTATTCTTGTTCTTTAATGTTTCCAAACGGATTACCTAACCCTAGGACTGGCCCATTCACTTCGAATTAATTTTGGGAAAGATAATTTGGGGTTAGAAAAGATTAATTAACAAGAACTTGAGGTGTTAACCCTCACTTTATAGATTCTACCTAGGGATAGGATTGAACTACTTGTATCCATATTCTGGTGTGCTTAATCTCTTGATTGTTTTAGAGATAATTCAATTAGGAGTCATGTTAGTCTTTGGAAGAAGCTAATATTAAATTATTACCCGAGGCTAATTAATATAAACTCGCTCATATTTGTAAAATCGTCAAATGCATTGGATCATTACTTGAGTGTAATTCCCAATGCGTCCATGCTTGTAGCCATTGATCATTTTACTTTCTTTCTAGGTTAGTTTACATTTTCGCAATTAGTTATAAATATTTTGTCAAAACTTTTCTAAGTGTTTGGCTTAGCATAATAAGTGATAATTCTCTTACACGCTTAATCGCCTACATATATTTCTCTGTGGGATTCAACCCCGACTCATAGTTGGGAAAATTATATTTCATGTGACCATGTCCATTTACTTTTTAGTAGTGGATTTGGACGTCATCAAAATTGGCGCCATTGCCGGGGAATAATTTTGTGTATTTAGGTTGTTTGGGGAATAAGCGGACGTGCTTTGGACCAAACTTGTCAATATTAGTGTAATTATTTTCTTATCTTTGTTTAATTTGTTGTTGTTCTTGTGTATTTTCTTAGTTTTGAAAATGGCATCATGTAATGAAAACTGGTCGAATGGTAGTTGTTAATAATTTAATGACCCTTGTCCTTATTGTAGAGGACCACACTCGTGGCAAAACTGTTTAAACTCTCCTGAGGGCGGATTGTGCGCACAATCTCAAACCCATGGGCAGAGTATTTCTGATAAGTGTGGTGGTCAAAATGACCATTGGGATAATTATGCTTATTTGTTCTTCCCTTTCCCAAACCCTCGTTATGATGATTCTACTTTTTGTGATGATAAGTATAGGAAAAGGGAAGTGGAAGAAATTGAGCATGGTTAAAATAGAGAGTTCAAGCTCATGATAGAATGCCTACTTGAAGGAGGAAACAAAGAGCAAAATGCGTTGGAGCATCTTTTGGAAAATAGTCTCCAAAATGATTTGTCGCTTGAAAGGTTGAACTCACAGATGGGAGAAATACTTGAAGTTTTAGAAGTACAAAAAGCCTCGGAAGTGAATGACAACCAAGAACCTTCCTTAGATATTGAAGCCAAAACTCCTTCCGTGGCACTTGATTAAAACCAAGAAGAACTCTCAAATGCTCAAAATGAGAGAACGATGCTCATGTTGGAGGCCATTCTTTAAAATGCGGAGAAGCAAAACTTGATACTCGAGGACTTGAAACAAGTACTAACTCAGTATGATGAGAATATCCATACCTTGGAAGATCAAATGAAAATATTGGTTGAAGCGCACTATGCCTATCAATTTGAGCGTCGAAAGAGTTCAAGACGAGTCCAACTTCAATGAAGAAAGTGGGATTTATTTTGAGAAATCAATTATTGAACATCCGCCAACCGACGCCATGCTTTTTGGTGATGCGAAGCAAAATATAGAATTAGAGTCAACACGTGTAATTGAAAATATGGTTGAAGTTGACTCAAGTTTGGGGGAAAAAAAGGCTGTCAAAATTCGGAAATAGTTGCAAGTTCAGGGATAATTATCTCATTCCAAGTACTTTTCAACATTGGAGTTATGTGGCGATATGGAAATTGAACTACATGAATCAATGAGGGATTGAGAAGAGGAAAAGCAAAGGTCGTACATTTTACAATTTGAAGGCACAAGAAAGAAAAATGGCAGTCCTCACATAAAAGCCAAGAAATGTAAAATGAAGAAATTAAAGTTTGGCTTGATCATCTACTTACCATCCCCAATGCTCGTGGTCACAAGCTTGATTCCAAGTTAGGTGCCCAATTCATATCTTCCAAGTGGCGAGAAAAGTGGAAAAGTTTATGCGCGTCGTGCCACGATGTTAAATGCGGCGCTTGGTTTGAGGCAACCCATCATTTTCAAATGTTGTTGTTAGACGTTTAGTTTTGTAGATTATTTATATTTGTTAAACATTTTGATGTGTGTGTTTGTCTTAGAGTGCAAGGAAAATAAAGCAAAAGTGGCTAAGATTGCTTTTCCGCAGCAAAGAAAATGTGTCTGCATAGTGGTTATGCGGACCGCATATTGGTCGAGGAATGAATCAGAAGCTCGTAAGCTATGGTCACTCAAAAATGTGGTGGAATGCCAATTCTACGGACCACTAATGGTAGGCTATAATCTCGTATTTTAATCGTTTATTTGACTCTAATTTACTGCACTTGTAGTATGTTTGAGCTTTAATCGCTAGTGTTTTGCAGTTATTATGTGTTTTATGCCTTGTAGGAGTGATTCCGAGCTATGTAGATGTTATGCAATGAATTTGAGTGATTTGGAGATTTGAAGTCTGAGTAAAAGCCCAAGGGATTTAGCGGGAATCGTGTTCGGGGGTCGAGGACCGAGTCTGTATGTCAAAATGCAAGCAAAATTCGTACTCCAAGAAAAATGCACTAGTGCGGCGCGTGGCATGCTGCAGCTGCCCATTTTCCTATTGTCTGACAGATTTCAACTCTCTAGATTTCCCCACTAATCCTCCGCATGGTGTGTCGCCCCATGTGGCGTGCCTGTGCAAATGTACATAGTAATTGTCCTATTTCGAGTAGGAAAAGGTGAATTTGTTTGGGCCAGACCCTACTTGGTATATAAATACATGGAAAAACGTCATTTTTGGGACTTTGACATATTAGAGACCTAAGGAGGCTAAGGAGAAGTTGGAGAAGCAAAAGCACAAGGAGTTCATCATTCAATCATCACTCAAGACCCGAGTTTGGATCGTTTTATATTTTCTTTTACTTTAAACATATTTGTAAAGAATTACTCCATATCAATGGAGTAGTTCTCTTTAGGTTTTGATGGATTTCATGTATTGATATTTGTTTGTAGATTATAACTCTAGTTTTATGTATTGAATTGTTTTGGATGATTTAATTGTCACATTTATATTCACATGTTCATGTAATTGATAGAGGCATAACTTGTGATATCTTTGCATTATATTGTTGGTTGAGTACATTAATTCTTCTTAGTAATCGAAAGAGGCTAGTTGAATCATTGATTAAACCTAGTTAGGAGGATAATCAAGAGAGGTTCTTCTAAAGACCAATCCATTACACATTCTAGCATATCTTCACAGAGCTTAAATTGGTTCATATTGAGAGGTTGAGACTTAATCGAGGGAGGAGTTTCTACTAAACAATTGTATTGATAATGAAGTGAATTCGAGAGACACGCTTGAGCATTAGAAGTGAATTATTTAGAGTTAAATCCCAGACAATTATCTTGCACCTATCCTATCAAAACCCTATTTTCTCCCATTGATATTTTCCTTTTCTTAGTCCTTGCTTTGATTGTCATTAGTCAATTAGGTCTAGATTTTTAGTTAATTTTAGTATTAATCACATAAATCTAAATTGTTGATCATCTTGGATAGAAATCTAGCTACAAACTGCGATATTACTGTTTAACACCAATCCATGTGTATACGATATTATATTATACTATATTCGACTAGCGAGCATATTTAAGTGTGTTTTCACTCGTCAAAGTTTGGCGTCGTTGCCGGGGATTGACGATCAATAATGTTTGAAATAGTTTGTAGTGCTAATTGAGGAATTTTTCTTTTTACTTTTTTTATTTTTCTCTTATTATGTTTGGTGTTCTTTGACTGTGCGCAGGTTACAGGTGGAGGTTAGTGCATGACTCGAGCTTCTGCAAAAGAAGTGCTACCATACAAGCTAGAAATAGAAAAACAACTACCACAACTGAGGAAGGAAAGAAATCTCACCGAGACGTTAGAAAAGGTTGGAAAATCCTCAACCAAATATATGGCTGGAATCAGTGATGATAATGTGGATTTGGCTTCAAGAGAGGTAGCCTAACGAAGAGAACAAGCTGCAAGGGATGCTGAGGAAGTAGCTTTTAGAGATGCACATATTATCTACGAAGAAGATAGGGGTCGTAGAATTTCTCAAAATCAACCTTTCGGTGCAGACCAGTTCAGAAATATAACTCTCATTCCTGGGAGACCACTTGGCGATTATGCTAGACCGGTCTACAATCAAGGATTATCAAGTGTGAGGCCACCTCCAATTGCAGCTAATAATTTCTAGTTGAAGCAAGGGTTGCTCCAAACCCTTAAAAACTATTGTGTCTTAAGAGGGAAGCCAAACGAAGATCCAAACACACATCTAATGGACTTCGACGAGATTATGAACACCTTTCAATACAATGGTGTTTCACAAGATGCAGTTTACTTAAGGGTATTCCTCTTCACACTCAAAGAAGATGCAAAGCAGTGGCGTCGAAGCTTACCTAATGGATCGATTCAAACATCAGATGAGATGACCAGAAATGTTCTTGATAAATATTTCTCATCAGCTAAGATGGGCAAGTTTAGAAGAGAAATCCATAACTTCTGCCAGAAAGATACTGAGACTGTGTTTGAAGCATGGGAGAGGTTTAAGGAAATAGTTAGAAAGTGTCAACATAGCGGAATTGAACTCTGGATGTAATTCCAGGACTTTTGGGATGGATTGACACCNTTTAACACCAATCCATGTGTATACGATATTATATTATACTATATTCGACTAGCGAGCATATTTAAGTGTGTTTTCACTCGTCAAAGTTTGGCGTCGTTTCCGGGGATTGGCGATCAATAATGTTTAAATAATTTGTAGTACTAATTGAGGAATTTTTCTTTTTAGTTTTTTTATTTTTCTCTTATTACGTTTGGTGTTCTTTGACTATGCGCAAGTTACAAGTGGAGGTTAGTGCATGACTCGAGCTTTTGCAAACGAAGTAATACCATACGAGCTAGAAATAGAAAAACAACTACCACAACTGAGGAAGGAAAGAAATCTCACCGAGACGTTAGAAAAGGTTGGGAAATCCTCAACCAAAGATATGGCTGGAATCAGTGATGATAATGTGGATTTGGCTTGAAGAGCGGTAGCCTAACGAAGAGAACAAGCTGCAAGGGATGCTGAGGAAGTAGCTTTTAGAGATGCACATATTATCTACGAAGAAGATAGGGGTCGTAGAATTGCTCAAAATCAACCTTTGGGTGCAGACCAGTTCAGAAATATAACTCTCATTCCTGGGAGACCACTTGGCGATTATGCTAGACCGGTCTACAATCAAGGATTATCAAGTGTGAGGCCACCTCCAATTGCAGCTAATAATTTCTAGTTGAAGCAAGGGTTGCTCCAAACCCTTAAACACTATTGTGTCTTAAGAGGGAAGCCAAACGAAGATCCAAACACACATCTAATGGACTTCGACGAGATTATGAACACCTTTCAATACAATGGTGTTTCACAAGATGCAGTTTACTTAAGGGTATTCCTCTTCACACTCAAAGAAGATGCAAAGCAGTGGCGTCGAAGCTTACCTAATGGATCGATTCAAACATCAGATGAGATGACCAGAAATGTTCTTGATAAATATTTCTCATCAGCTAAGATGGGCAAGTTTAGAAGAGAAATCCATAACTTCTGCCAGAAAGATACTGAGACTGTGTTTGAAGCATGGGAGAGGTTTAAGGAAATAGTTAGAAAGTGTCAACATAGCGGAATTGAACTCTGGATGTAATTCCAGGACTTTTGGGATGGATTGACACCAGCCTCACGTAGAGTATTGAGGAATGTAGCTGGAGGTCCGTTGATGAAGAAGACTCTAGAGGAGATAGTCATAATTCTTGACGAGTTATCTGAAGATGCAAATCAGTGGCCCTCTAACAGTGCTGAAAGAAAAAGATCAATTAGTGTTCACCAAGTTGATGCTATGACATCTGTGCAGGTACAACTTGACGTTATGGCCAAAGAGATAACGATGCTGACATGTGGGAAATTATAAAACGATGGGTTAGAGGCACAAAATAACTATAGACCTTAGGGACAAGGAGCTCCAGCATACCAAAATCAGCAGAGGCAACAATTTCAGCCCCAACTTCCCATTCAGCCCGGTCTAGAGGATCTAATGAAGGCTTTCATTATCAAGACTGATGAGAGGCTTGAAACTCATAGAGCAGCTATACGGGAACATGAAGCGGCTATCAAAGAAATAGGTACTGGTTTTTGAAACTTGGAAAGACAGGTTGGGCAGCTAGCCACTCTATTATCTAAGAGGATTCCAGGAAATCTCCCCGCTGATACTGAGAGAAATTCCAAAGAAACGGTGAATGATGTGACCTTGAGAAACGGGAAAATGTTGCAATATACCACTCCAATCAAAAAAGAGGTGTTACTTGAAAAGGAAAATGGGGAGCAGCTAAAGAATGATATTGATAGAAAGAAGAAAGGCAAAAAGGGAGCTGACAAAAAGAAGAAGGAGGAAACTTTGAGAAGGGATGAATCTAATGAGAGGGAGCATATGCTTACTTTACCTTTCCCTCAAAAGATATATAGAGAAAAGCTGGACAAGCAGTTTGAGAAATTTCTAGATGTGTTGAAATAGGTTCATGTAAATTTTCCATTCATAGAAGTGCTCTCCCAAATGGCAGCTTGTGCCAAATTCTTGAAGGAGATCCAAACAAAGAACAAGAAGATAGAATATACCTTAGTGGTGAAGCTCACAGGGCATTGTAGTGCTATATTGCAAAATAAATTACCACAAAAGTGTGGACGTCTAAGGAGTTTGACTATACCTTGCTCTTTAGGCTCTATTAATTTTGATAAATCTTTATGTGATTCTCGTACCTTAATTAACTTAATGCCTCTATCTATTTACAGAAAATTATAGAAGGAGATTGGAGAGATAAGGTCAGTGCCAATATCTTCGCAGCTGGCAGACCAAACGACTCTGATACCCGAGGGGATAGTGGAAGATGTCTTAGTTCGGGTAGATAAGTTCGTATTTCCTCTAGATTTTATAGTAGTGAATATGGAGGAGAACAAATAGATACCTATCATCTTAGGAAGACCATTCTTAGCGATGGGTAGAGCTATACTAGATATACACGAGAGAAATCTCATGCTTAGAGTGGGTGAGGAGACTGTGACTTTCAAGATGAATGTAGAAACGAGGGTGAAAAAGGAGAAGCCAACTCTAAGTGTTGAGTGGAAAATGAATGGCTCAAAGGAGAAGGCTACGACAAGTGAGAAAGATAAGCATGGGGTGCACCCCAAGAATCCTGAGAAGAAGTTATCTGCATCGCTGTGCGCATTAGTTTGAAGGCAAGGAATGGATCCCGACTTCGACTTAGACCCCGACTAGATGCTCAAGGAAGTTTCCTTTACCTTATGTGTTTTCATTGTGTATCATGAGTACATGCCACAACTTAAAGTGTGGGGTGGGGGATATGTTGTATGTTATATGTATATGTTTTAGTTTAGTTAAAGATAGGAAACAAAATAGAAAACAAAACATAAAATCAAAATTTTGTTGATTTTTCCCGAAGATGGATATCATTCGGTGGGTCTTGATAGATTAAAGTCGAAAGAAAAAGAAAAAAAGATTTTATTTTGTTAGGTAGTGTAATAAATACCCCTTGGTTTTTGTTTTGTGCCGCGGTTCTTTTCCAAGGGTTTTGTTTGAACCTGGTGTAGTTAGTTTTTATTTTGTTAGGAGTAGTAAACCTTGTGCTATGAATTGAATTAAAAGCAATATCTCTTAACTTTATTATGCTTTGAGAATAGCGAATGTTTTAAGGTAACGCTTAGGCTCAGTTTTTGACTCGTGTATAAGTACCTTAAATTGTATGACCTTAACTTTGCTTAACTGTTTTTACTAGAGTGTCTTAATGAGTCTAATCCTGAGTGCGTTATGTGCCATGTGTGTGTGATGTTTTGTGTTATTCTGTGCATTGCATTTGATGTCTAGAACTTGCCCCGTATGTTGAGCCAGTTATATGCTATTACCCACCTAATTGTTATGTATCTTAGTTAACCTCGTTGAGCATGTAATCCTGTTTCTTTGGCAACCACATTACAAGCCTTACCCATTTGTTCGAATTGACCATCTATTTGAACCATTTACCTCTCGTGAGCACTTAAAATTTGTTATGAACTTTGTAAATGTTGAAGTGCAGGGTGGTTGATTTGGCTTTTGAGTGGAGCTAATGAAATAAGGAGAAAGGTGCACTATGTTGAAAAAGTAAGTGCCACTTGAATTGAAAAAGAAAAGAAATATTAGTTGGATTTTTGTGAAAACAATTCCTTGATAGTGGTAACTCTTGATGTATTTGTGCTTAAAGAAGTTGGGAGTTGACATATATTGATGTGAAGGTGGAGTTATAGTTTGACATAAGTGTGGAGTTTTGAATTGTTAAATGTATATGTATTAAAGTGCTTAGGGAGGTGTAGTCACTCTTATATCTAAATGTATCATACCCATCCCGCAGTCTACATTACAACCAGTGAAAGTCCTACTTGATCCTTGACTGAATGAGCTCGATTAGTTGAGTAGTACAGTAAGGGCAAGCCTATGGTGCATCTTTTATGGAATATGAATGATATTTCTGAGAGTGAGTGAATTCTTTCTATCTTGAGTTCCTAATTGTTCTTAAAGTTCATGGTGTGTGGACCTACTCTCTATTTTGGTGAGGGCACTTGATTCATTAAAGAAAGGTAATATCGTCGAACTCTATGTTAGAGTAAGTGAGTGGATTATAAGTAATGCGTAGTGCTTTTGAGTCAAATCTTGAGGCGAGGATGTTACGTTAGACTGCTTAATCTATTTTAAATATTCTTGATATGATGAGCTATGAGAGTTGTTTAAAAAGGTCGTGTCTATGTGAAGTGTAGTTTGATTGCTCGAGGACGAGCAATGGTTTAAGTGTGGGATTTTGATGGTAGGCTATAATATTGTGTTTTAATCGCTTATTGCACTCTAATTTACTGCACTTTTATTGTGTTTGAGCTCTAATCACTAGTGTTTTTCATTTATTGTGTGTTTTATGCCTTGTAATAGTGATTCCGAGCTATGTAGATGTTATGAAATGAATTTGAGTGATTTGGAGCTTTGAAGTCTGAGTAAAAGCCCAAGGTATTTAGCCGCGATCAAGTTCGGGGGTAGAGTTCCAAGTCTAGACGTCAAAACGCAAGCAAAATCTGTACTCTGAGAAAATTTCACTAGTACGGCGGGTGGGGAGGCATGTGGCGCGCCGCGGCTGCCCATTTTCCTGATGTCTCACAGATTTCAACTCTCCGAATTTCCCCACAAATTCTCTATATGATGCATCGCCCATTGCGGGGTGCCTGTGCAAATTTTCAAAGTAATTGTCCTATTTCGCGTAGGAAAAAGTGATTTCGTTTGGGCTCGACCCTACTTGGTATAAATATATGGGAAAACGTTATTTTTGGGACTTTTGACATATTGGAGACCTAAGGAGGAGTTGGAGAAGCAAAAGCACAAGGAGTTCATCATTGAATCCTCACTCAAGACCCAAGTTTGGATCGTTTTATGTATTCCTTTACATTAAACATATTTATCATATATTGCTCCATATCTGCGGAGTAGTTCTCTTTAGGATTTGATGCATTTGGTGTATTGATATTTGTTTGTGGATTATAACTCTAGTTTTATGTATTCAATCATTTTGGATGATTTAACTGTTGCATCTCTATTCATATGTTCATGTAATCGAGAGAGAGGAATAAGTTGTGATATCTTTGTATTACATTGTTGGAGGAGTTCATTAATTCTTCTTAGTAATCGAAAGAGGCTAATTGAATCATTGATTAAACCTAGTTAGGAGGATAATTGAGAGAGGTTCTCCGAAAGACCAATCCATTACGCATTCTTGCATGTCTTCACAGAGCTTAAATTCGTTCATATTGAGAGGTTGAGACTTAATCGAGAGAGGAGTTTCTACTTAATAATTTTACTGATAATTAAGTGAATTCGAGAGACTCACATGAACATTAGAAGTGAATTATCTAGAGTTAAATCGCAGATAATTATCTTGCACCTATCCTATCAAAACCCTATTTTTCCCCATTGATATCTCTTTTTCTTAGTCCTTGGTTCATTGTCATTAGTCAATTTGCTCTAGATTTTTAGTTAATTTTAGTATTAATCATGTAAATATAAATTGTTGATCATCTTGGATAGCAATCTAGCTACAAACTGTGATAATATTGTTTAACTCCAATCCCTATGGAAACGATATTATATTATACTATATTCGACTAGCGAGTATATTTAAGTGTGTGTTTTGCGCTCATCAACCACATAACGATTATGTGACCGAAAATGCGGTCGCACATTGCTCAAGCATACACCCATCGTTTTTCAAAATTTTTAGTCGTGTTTTAAATTTTAAATTTTAGAATAGCTTAGTATATTATTTTTGACTAATCTGCCAAGTTTTATAATTTTTGATTTGATTTGAGCCTGTCGGGGTGACCTGACAGCCAAAAACTAGTAGCTGTTGGAAATTGCAGAAGCATTGCTTCGCGTTCGCAATGGACCTTCACGACCGTGAAGGGAAATAAAATATTAAACCTACGCGTCTGCGATGCCTTTGTCGCGTTCGAGGTTGATTGGACATATTTTAATCTTCGCGTAGGAGACTATGCCCTCGTGAACGCGTGATGTCAGGTAAGTTTAAAATTCTAAAAAATACTGGTAACACTGGAAACAGACGCTTAATTCCCTCTTGGCTCAAGAACAGTTCTTCCTACTCCTTGAATCTCCAAAAATCAAATTCCACATATTCTTCAAGTCTATTGCAATTTTCCCTCGCCATTTGCAAGGTATGTGGTTGTCTCTCTTGTATCTTAACTCTTACCTCTTTTCTTGGTGTGAAACAATTGAAAAGTAGGCTTGTCTTAAGGTTTTAGGGTGTAACTTTTAATTTTTGAAGTGAAACCTTTATGTGCTACAGTGATTGCTTGCTGAGTGAGGTTGGTTGAGTGTGAATGTGTGATTGCTATTGTAAAATTTTGGGATAGATGTGTGCTAAAGTTGACTGAAAAACAAGCGAGAAAACTGTTTGAAAAAATGCCTAAAAGAAAAATAGGTCTGGGCGATGAAGATGACCTTCGCGAACGCGAAGGCCTATTTCTGGGAGAAAATGTATTTCTCTTCGCGAATAAAAGGGACCTTACGCGAACACGAAGAGCAATTCCTGGCAGTCCCCAAAATGGCAAAAAACAATTACTTTGCACAACTCTGCCCTGGACTATTTGTGCTCATTGCTTTGGCTTAAATACTTCCTAATACATTGTTTAAGTGTCTATTTGATCTTTTGACATTGTTGGTCTAATTTATAGGTATTTTGGGCATAAAATGGATAAGGAACACAATGAAATTGAGCAAGAACATGTCCCCGAAGCTGAACAAGAGTAACCTTTGGACCAGGACAAGTTTTTATCTTCTGAATGTGAATGGAAATATGATGAACTCTTGTCAAAAACCATCGTCAGGGAAAGAGGCATAAACATGGAGAAGGTTGAAACTAAAATGTCGGGCTTCTACACAAGATTGGTAAAAACCAGGTGGATTTGTTTTGCCCCTCAACCAAATGATGCCAACTACACAATGGTGTTGGAATTCAAGGAGCCTTAGTTACTACTGTGCGGGGTTTGCAAGTCAACTTCAACCTGGAGATAATCAACGGAATTTATGGCCTTCCCAATGCCGATAATGATAGAGACAACAAAATCAGGAGGAAACCAATGGTTGGTAGATAAATTGCATGAAGGGGTGACCTCGAAGTGGTTGACATTGCACAAGGGAGTTGACTCTCATGATTTCACTGTGGAGGCAATGACTTGGCTTTCCATTATCTGTGCGAGGATCTTGTCCTCTACAAATGACACTGATGTGACACAAGAGCGGGCACTGATAATTACTGCTATTATGGATGGACTACCCGTGAACATGGGAAAGCATATTGTTAGAGAAATCGAGGAAGCCACCCATGGGAGGTCCAAGAGCCTATTCTTCCCATCATTGATTACTCGGCTATTCTATGATACTGAGGTGATAAAATACCTAAATGATGATGAGAAAGGTCCGGGAAATCCGATGATCCATCCATTGCTGAAAAGGGACCCACTGACAAGCAGAAAAATAGGAGGATTGATGTTGCATCCTCTTCATTTGGCCAGTTCTCTGAGGCCACCACTGATCCCGCCGGACCCTTTGCACCTGGACCAGGGACATTGGACCTCAAGGGACCACTCCAGTATGGCCCTCACACTATGCGTCACCTATCCAGCGAGATACATGGAGTAGATACACATATTAGGCAACTTATAGATGGCCATCCTACTGGCCCATATAGGGCTCACACATCTACTAGCATTGCTTCCCCACAATCCTTGTGGATATGATATTATATTATACTATATTCGACTAGTGAGCATATTTAAGTATGTGTTTTACGCTCATCAACTACATAACGGTTATGCGACCGAAAATGCGGTCGCACATTGACCAAGCACACACCTATCGTTTTTCAAAGTTTTTACTCGGTTTTTAAATTTTATTTTTTAGAATAGCTTAGTATATTATTTTCGACTAATTTTCCAACAATAACAGGAAAGATGGAGGTCATGAACAACAGGTTAGAAAATATGAGCCACCGGCAAGTGAAGATTGAAAAGCGACAGAGAAAGTTCAAGGAGCACGAAAAGCGAAAGAGCATACTCTTGAACAAAATGATGGATAAACTGAGGTCGTTCTGTAGTTCAAATGACTCAGATGATGCAGAGGAGGAGGAGGAGCTCAAATTTCCTTCCACCTGCAACTCTTACTGAGGTCTATCCAGGGAGCCCCTCTAACTATTATGCTTTTTGTTTTGATATTGTGCAGTGAGGACACTGCAATGATTTAGTTTTAGGGGGTGGCACACTTTATGTATATATTTATGCTTCACTTATTCACTTGCCAAGCTTATGAGTTTGTATGGATATTGTGTGCCCTTATTGGGCTTGTTTTGTGATTAATATAGTTGTGGATTAGTCGCTTTTGTTATTTTATTTTCTTTAGTAGTTTTTAGCTATTTTATTTTTATTTCTTTAGTAGTTTTTAGTTTATATTACTTTTATCTCTTTAGTAGTAATATACTTTTCAATAGATCTCCTTCGATTTTGTTTATGCTACGGTTCTTTCCCGAGGAATATTTTTGTGTTGAACCGGGT
>AWOL01S0113444.1:46977-77895 GCA_000715115.1 Nicotiana otophora
ATATTGTGTGCCCTTATTGGGCTTGTTTTGTGATTAATATAGTTGTGGATTAGTCGCTTTTGTTATTTTATTTTCTTTAGTAGTTTTTAGCTATTTATTTTTATTTCTTTAGTAGTTTTTAGTTTATATTACTTTTATCTCTTTAGTAGTAATATACTTTTCAATAGATCTCCTTGGGTTTTGTTTATGCTACGGTTCTTTCCCGAGGAATATTTTTGTGTTGAACCGGGTGACTTTTTCTTATGATGGATGGCGTGACAACTTTCTTAAGTGATTAGTCTTATTTAGTTTTTCTTTTTTTTAGGTAAATGTTTTTAGTTTGTTTAGTAGCTAGTAGTGAATAAATTGATATTGGGTGTCATCTTTTGCACATAAACCAAAGTGTGGCTTGTTTGGTACCAACATGATTTAACCTTTGGCATAAGTTTTGATCTTTAAAATGAAAAATGATTGAAGTGATATCCTTGTTGTGATTTTTAGGTTCTATTTTTGGCTCTTTGATTCATTAAATAGTCTTTAGGCTATATATGATTTTCTTTGGGTTCATTGGTTTTAATTGAATTTTGGATTTATATGTCACTCGAGTTTGCATGTGCCATGTGTGGTGAGATTTGTTATGAGTTCTTTTGCATTATTTGTAGTCTATAACTTTCCCGAAATGGGCTTCAAGGAGAAATCCTAGACTAACCTGATTTGAAAAATGATGTTAGGCCTTCCTTGGACCGTTATTGTGCCTTAAATTTCCTACCCTTGCATATTTTCTCTAGTCAACCCCTTTTGAGATTTTAAACTCTTTCTTTGGCAATCATGTTACAAGCTTTAACCCTTCGTTATTTATTGATCTATCTTTTGGCATCCTACGTCCTTAAATACTTTGAAAGTGTAAACATAGGCTAAAGGGGCGAAAGTTGGAAAAGTTGTAATGTGGAAGTTTCTTAAAATATGAAAGGTAATTAAAAAAAAGTGTAAGAAAGAAGAAAACGGAAGGAAAAATAAGGAGTTGTGAATAAAGGGAAGATTAGGTGTGCAATGAAAAGTGAAGAAAGGATGGAAAAGATTTTAAAGGAAGTGCGCTTTAATTATTAGCAAATTGTAGTGTTTAGGGAGGTTTTGAGTCACTCTTATCCAAATTGTGCCCTACCTTAACCAAAAACCTACATTAGAATCCTTTAAGTCCTACTTGATTTTGAACCAAATGTCTACATTAGTGGAGAAATACAAGAAGGGCAAGCCTATGACACTACTTATGTGCATTTGAATATCTTTGTGCGAGAGACTGTTAATTCTTTCTATTTGATATCTCATTTGTGTTTAAATTGCAATTTACGAGTTAGCATTCTCTCTTAAGTTTGAGGGAACATGAAATTTTGAGTTGTAAACTTAATCCAATCTTCAATTGGGAGGAATGAACAAAAGAAAGATATTTGTGATAATGAGGCAAATGTTGAAGCTTTAGTGTCATTACTTGGTTGCTACTTTGATTAATGTGGTGTTTGAGCACTTGAATTGAAATGAAATTTGTGAGAAGTTATTGGCGATTCATATGCTTTGGATTAATTGTTGATACCAACCAAAGTTTCTAGATTGTGTTTAATTTGAACCTTTTTTGACTTGAAATATTTTTTTTTGGTATACACTGAGATTAATTGATGATTTTATATAAGGATATTCTTAGTTGTTAAATTTCTTGAGGAAAAGCAATAGTTTAAGTTTGGGGGTTTGATAAGTTGGTATTTTACTAACTTATCTCGTCGTTAATCATATATTTTTGCTATGTTTGATCGAGTAAATCGTGTGTTAAATGTCGTTTACATCTATTTTACATGTTTTATATGATTTAGAAGTGATTGTAAAGAAACCAAGTGAAAATGAGTCTAAAAGGAGCTAAAATGAAAACAGGAACACTGCCCGGTAAATTACCCTTCCTGAATGCGAAGGGATAAATGCGAACGCGGAGCTTCAGGAAACAAATCTTCACGAACGTGAAGTGATGTCCGTGAATGCAAAGCTGGAGGAAACAAACCTTCGCGAACGTGAAGGGACGATTGCGAACGCATAAATGAAGGAAACAAACTTTCACGAACGCGAAGAAGAATTGGGCGGAAAATCTGGGCAGTTCTGGAATTTCACGTTTTTCACCCCAAACCATTTAATATACGACTGAGCTTATTGGAAACACATCTTTGGAATCTTTGTTAGATCTTTTGGCTTATTTTAAATCTCTTGACTAGAGAACACAAGTTTTGGAGCTAGGGTTCTTGCACACAACTTGGGTCTTGAAGATTTGAAGCTTTTGGTTGAGAATTGCTTGCCCATTTATATTCATTTCTTCACTTCCTTGATTTGTATTGAATATTTATGTGTCTAGTATTTTTTCCAACCCTTGAATCTTGTTTATGGGAATACTCATATTTAAAGTGTGGATTAAATATATTGTTGTGCTTATGTATTAAACGATTTTTATTTATTGTGAAGTGGGTTATTGTTTCTTTAATTATTCTTGTTCTTTAATATTTCCAAAGGGATTAGCTAACCATAGGACTCACCCATTCACTTCGAATTAATTTTGGTAAAGATAATTTGGGGTTGAGAAAGATTAATTAACAAGAACTTGAGGCGTTAACCCTCACTTTATAGATTCTACCTAGGGATAGGATTGAACTACTTGTAGCCATATTCGGGTATACTTAATCTCTTGATTATTTTAGGGATAATTCAATTAAGAAGTCTCTTGAGTCTTCGGAAGAAGCTAATATAGAACTATTACCCGAGACTAATTAACATAAACTCACTCATATTTGTAAAATCGTGAAATACATTGGATCGTTACTTGAGTGTAATTCCCAATGCATCCATGCTTGTAGCCATTGATCATTTTACTTTCTTTCTAGGTTAGTTTACATTTTCGTAATTAGTTATTAAATATTTTCTCAAAACCTTTCTAAGTGTTTGTCTTAGCATAATAAGTGATAATTCTATTACACGCTTAATCGCCTACATATTGTTCTTTGTGGGATACGACCTCGAGTAATAGTTGGGTAAGTTATATTACATGTGACAATGTCCATTTACTTTTTAGTAGTGGATTTGGACGTCATCAAAGCTTAACATTTATGAAGAAATAACTAAAATAATAAATAAAGTCTCAGCAACAACAACTATATAATATGAAATCTGCCACTCAGCATATACAACTCCCAAGACCCGACGAATACAAGTCACAAACTCTAAATAGAAGTACTGCATAATCCTATAGACCCAACGGGGTAGGATGTTGTAGGATGGTACGTGAGTAGCGATTATTAGAGATGGCAGTGTAAGGCGACTTCAGGGTCGAATCATTATTTCTAGTATTGATGGATCGAGAAAGATGATCTTTATGGAGGCTTAGAGTTGGTGGCAATCCATTTGTTCGGATGCTACGGAGATGGATTTTGATTTGAGGAAATCTTTGGGCAGAAAAGGATGAGGAAAGACATGGTGGGAGGAGTCTCGCGGAGGTTAAATTGCTAACAGGTCAAGTGCGAACAACAAATGCTGAGAAGTTGCATAAGGAGATAGTTTAACCAAAGTGGGTGTGGAAGAGTAGTGTATGGATTCTTTGGTAGGATAGACACATGCTTCAAGAAAGTTTAGAGCTATTTGGGGATCATGGTGGATAATGACTAAGTTTATAAATCTCATTAGGGATGGTGGCTACTGTACTGGGGAAGTTTGAATATGACGGAAGAGAGTTTGCTTGGGATGTAATATGACTTCAAGTTCTGGATCGCTAGACCTTTATTTGGTGTTGATGGGAACGAGCGAGTGCTTTCTACTGGTGGGTGAGTGTGGACTCAGGACGATTAACTGACTTCATGGTGGTTGTAATCTAATCAGGGCAACGTCATTGGAAGATGTTGATATATGGTTACACAAGTGGGCTATCTCCTGTGAGGTGTTAGAAGTTGTGTGATTTGTAGTAAAGGCCCTCTGAAGAACTTTATTTTCTATCCAACATGAAGTATGTACTACGATGTGAGCTAGGGATCACTTGAAAAAGATGGTATAACTGTCAGGAGGTCGAGTGTGTGATTGTAGCTGATAATTCGGGATGTGTTATGATTAGAGCAACAAGAACTTAGGAGAAATTTGGTTGAGCAATGTTGCAAGATCATGGTAACTAAGGAGAAAGAGTTATTATGACTTATGGAATTATGTAATTGTGGCTTAAAGCTTAGTGGGGGAGCCCACCGTCTATGATGATGTGCCTTTGCAGTTTCGGGTTATCAGTATGTTGGTGGATTAGTTATTACTAAGGGAAGAAAAACTCAGGGGTAATTTGAGCAGAGGATTTGACAGATGTGATGTACAAGGGAATGTATTCATACGGTTGCTTCATTGGAGTGCTTATATGCTAACAGAGCACTAGTGACGTGTTTAAATAATGGAGACTGGACTAGAGTGGGCGACTATCAACAATGCTTCTAGTGGATTCGAGATTTTAGGTGTGGTGCTTAAGGATTTTCAGGTTCGATATGTGGCTGAGGATTGGGTTTTGTAGTAGAGTGTGAAGTGTGCTTGGAGCATTTCTATGTTATCAACAAGTCTACGGTGAAGTGTTAGAAAAATGGGAGAAATAGCTTTATATTTGTAGAAGATATAATCAGCACAGGTGTATCAGTTAGAGTTACTATAGACTGCATGAGGAGGGTATGAAATAGCTTATGGATATTGAGATGATGTGGTCTTGTGATATGGATCACTCGGGATGACTGTTGTTTGAGGTTCGTTATGTGTTTGAATAGAACTATTATTTCAAAGGCAAGTCGAGAGTATTTTGGGAGATATTGAGTCAGTTAGTAATGACATGAATCAACATGGTTATGGAAATGATCAGTTCCTTCGATGTGTTAGGAAATACGTGTGTTTCGCAATTGTACGTGCGGGCTTGACAGCCTTCATAATTTTATTAAAATATTTTACTTCTAAAATGAGTTACGTGAAATATTCTAATTGATGAAATGTTTATTCTACCGGCTATGGGTCACTCTTATCGTTGCAATATCCCGAGGTTTGGATCAGGGCTTATGCGTGTTATGAGGTATAATACGGGCATCAGGATAGTAAATTTGCAGCTTCTACAGTTGGAGAATGTTATTATGGGCATACGAATTATGCGGAGCATTGTGTGATTTCAGCATGGGTACATGTTCATATTAGGTACAATGGGTTAATAATAATACAGTGTTCGTATGTTTGAAGCAGGCCTCGAAAATTTTAGATGTTGGAATTTGGTTCTAAGGCTTGTGGGCTAAGGTAGCAGGAAGCATCTTTAGTTTGGTTCAAGAAAATGTGCTCATATGTATTGTGGTGGCATAGGTAGGTGCACGGGGTGTTAAACTATGGTTTTGGATAACTCTGGAACAATTTTTGGCACGTTCGAGGACAAACGTATGTTTAAGTGGGGGAGAATATAATGACCTGATTGGTCCTTTTGAGCACTACTATGTCGTTTGGCGGTTTGGGACCTTAAGTAGCTTCACTTCAAGTTTTATGACTTGTACGTGTGGTCGGATTTGAAATTTTGGAGGTACATAGTTGATTCAGATGGAAAATTCTCAATTTGGAAGCTTTAAGTTGGAAGAGTTGACCAAAGTTTGATTTTTGAGTAAACAACCTCAAAATCGAGATTTGAAGGTTCTAATAGGTTCATATGATGATTTCGGACTTGGGCATATGTTCGGGTTAAATATCGGGTGGTCCGGGAGCATTTCGATGCTTATTGTGGATAGTTGGCAATTTGAAGGTTTTAGAATTTCTTAGTTTGGTTTGAAGTGGACTTTGGTGTTATCGATGTCTGTTTGTGGTTCTAATCCTTGGAATAGGATTGCATCGTGATTTATGGTTTGTACGTATTGTTTGGCCTCATTCCGGAATGTTTATGTGTAATTCAGACGCACTCGTCAATGTTTGAATGTTTGAAAGTTAAAAGGAGGATTTTATCGTTAATTCATGGTTTTGATGTTTTTTGGTGTGATTTGAGGCCTCGGGTAGGTTCGTGTTATGTTTTAGGACTTGTTTGTGTAATTGGACGGGGTCCCGGGGGCCTCGGGTTTGTTTGGGTTGTTTCGCGCTTTTATTTGATGTTTCAACGTCGTTTCTTTGGACATAAAGGGTACCATATTGAGAAAAACACCTATGATTTGTGATTGGATTGAACCATTAGATCCATATCATAATTACGGAACCATAGCAACAAGAATCGTCGAATTCCGAGGTCCTATGAGAGAGTTTTGCCCATTTCCGTGTTGGGAAAGATTGCTGGTTTCTGGTGCGGACTTTACTCTTCTCGAACGTGACGGAGGTCCCGCGAACGCCAAGAAGGAAATTTGGGTTGACCGGTCAACATGAAATATTGTTCTTCGCGAGCGCGAAGGTGTCCCGCGAAGGCGAAGAACAAACATCGCCTGGATCGGTGTTTTAAATGAACAAACCGAGCATTTTAGTATTTTGATCATATCTTGTGTTCTAGAACTCCCGTTTGAGGTGATGTTTGCGGAGTTGTTCTCATCTCAAAAAGGGGGTAAATATCTTACCTTTATTTTGATGCTTTTCCATGATTATTTTCGTTGGTTATCATTTTTATCCGTGTTTGGTTTGTAGAAATTGGGGGTTTGATCCCCAAAGTTATGAGAGGGTAAATCCTTGATTTGAGGGTCAATTCATTGACAAAATTGGATGATTTTTGCAATATAAAGTACATATGTTATGGGTAATTATTATTTTCGATAATTTTCGAAATCCGCACGCGTGAGCCTGGGGGTTGACTTTATTGACTTTTCTTGAGGAGTTTGGAATTTATTTCTAATTGTTACATTACAAGCATTGGACTATATTTTGATTGGTTTGCATGTTGTTTGATTAGTTTCAGATCATTTGGCATCAGATTGAGGTGTTAGAAAGGCATTGAAGCTGGTTATCGGATTTCGGAGCGAGGTAAGTCTCCTATCTAACCTTGTAAGGGGGAAATTACCCAGTAGCTGTTATATTTTTTTATGTGTTACATGTTGTGGAAGCTACACACATATGAGATGACGAGTATCCATGTGTATGCTAGAATTATTGATTATGTCCGTGTGGACTTAGACTCACGCCATGCTTTAATTGTATTATTTGCATTATTCTTGCATGTTCAATTGCTTTAATTCGCATTTTGGGTTGACACTATACTCACGTAAAGTAATGGTTAGATACTTGACAAGCTACTTATTCAGCCATAGAAATTGTACTTCCCTTACTAATTTCTTCCGCGTTGTGCGTATCCATCGAAAGTTTTCTTGAATCTCATAACTCACACATATATTCGTGAGTAGGGCCAAAGACCTATAAAAGCATCATATTTAATTGGGATCGAGTATTTCATCTCGGTAACTTCATAAAATACTCTTATTTGATTGGGTCGTTCGCCTCGGCAGTACCATGTAACACACTCTTATGGGATCGGGCCGTTCTCCTCGACAATATCATGTAACACACTCTTATGGTATCGGGTTGTTCTCCTTGTTAGTGTCATGTAACACACTCCTATGGGATCGTGCCATTCGCCTCAGCAGTATTATGTAACACACTCTTATGAGATCGGGTCGTTCGCCTCGGCAGTATCTTATAACACACTCTTATGGGATTGGGCCATTTGCCTCAGCAGTATCATATATCACACTCTTATGGGATCGGGCCATTCGCCTCTCAAGTATCATGTAACACACTCTTATAGGATCGGGTCATTCGCCTCGGCAGTATCATCTATCACACTCTTTTTGGATCGGGTAGTTCGCCTCGGCAGTATCATGTAACACACTCTTATAGGATCGAGTCTTTTATCTCAGCAGAATCGTGTGTAATATTTGACAAGAAACTAGTGTATCCGTGAGTTTTCCTGACTTGAGTTGTGATGACCTATCTGGTGGGGACACATTATATACTCCATTTGAAGAGGTAACCGATATTTGAGGACTTGTATTTACTGTTCCGATGAGGATCGTATCATGTACCTATATTTGCTTTCACTGTTTAATTATCATGCTTCATACATGTTCACTTTCTACTGTACTTGATTTATTGAACCACTAATAAGTGTCGATGTCGGCCCTTTGTCACTACTTCTCCGTGGTTAGGCTATATACTTACTGGGTAAGAGTTGATTTAAGTACTCATGCTACACTTCTGCACTTATTATGCATATATATATTTCTAGTGGTCTTTTTGGGCGCAAAGGCGCAACTATTGCAGCGACTTTACGGTGAGCTGCATCCCATGTTATGATCTGCATCATACAGAGTCTCGATCATAATTATTTACATTATCCTGTCTATCTTGTATTCCAGGAAGATGTTGTATTCTTATTGTACTTCTTAATAGATGCTCATGCACTTGTGACACCGGGTTTGGGGGTGTTCTAGAATTTATTTATGATTTTGCTTACCATTGAGACACATTTGCTATATATTTTACTTAAATCATATGTATCTACCATTTTTTATGCAGGGATCTCTCTATCTAATAAGATTCATGATTTCAAAAATAATAAAATGAACAACTAAGTTGGTAGTTCACAGTTGGCTTGCCTAACGGTGACGTTGGGTACCATCATGGTATATAGTGGGGTTTGGGTTGTGACGGCTTGGTATTAGAGCACTAGGTTCACTTAGGTCTCACAAGTCATGAGAAAGTCTAGTAGAGTGTGAAGTGTACTTGGAGCATTTCTATGTTATCAACAGGTTTGCGATGGAGTATTAGAAAAATGGGAGAAACAACTTCGGATTCGTAGAAGATCTAATCAGTGCAGGTGTATCAGTTGGAGTTACTATAGACTACATGAGGAGGGTATGAAATAGCTTATGGGTATTGAGATAATGTGGTCTTTTGATATGGATCACTCGGGATGAGTGTTGCTTGAGGTCCGTTATGTGTTTAAATAGAACTATTATTTCAAAGGCAAATTGAGAGTATATTGGGAGATGTTGAGTGAGTTAGTAATGGCTTGAATCATCATGGTTGTGGAAATGATCAGTTCCTTCGCTGTGTTAGGAAATATGTGTGTTTCGCTGTTGTACGTGCGGGCTTGACAAGCTTCGTAATTTGATTGATTTGGAGGTATTTGATCCTGGTGGTTTTGATTATGTGTAAATGGGTTCTGGAAGAGTTATGACAGTTTAGAACACGACTTGAGTTCAATGTCTTTTGCGGCTATGGGAAGTTGGTTGTGTGTCGCGATTCTGCTTCTAAAATAAGTTAAGTGAAAGGTTCTAGCCTATGAAATATTTATTCTACTGGTGGTTCGGGAGTTATGATGAAATTTATGCACTCTCGCGTAGCAGCATGATAGATGTAGCAAGCGGTATGGAACTGGAATTCGAGGATCAAGGTTGCGATTACGTTTTGACTGGAACGCCACGAGCTCGGAATAGTTGGGGAGAGATTTCAAATGTTCAAAGTATGGTGGCACTATTTTTGGGAAGCCTGAGGATGGTCTGTTTTGTGTTAGGAATGTTAGGTATTGAAATGCGGATGCTTGGCTAGTACTGTAAAAATAGCATGGTCGATGGACATTGATGTTCAGATTTTGATACCAGGTGCGAACAGTTGTCGAATTATATCACACAGGAGGATCATATAAGTGTGACGTGTTAGTCGTTTGATTGTTAGGAATCGAAATCGGGTATGGATATTCTGGTACTGTCGCTAATAAGAGAGTTTATGGCTGAGGGGAGCTTTATACCTTTGGTTCTGGACTGTGGGGGGGTTTGTTCTAGATTGTACAACTTATTGTAAAGTTTATTAAAGAGAAAATGTCACTAGTCAGTTCCGAATGAGGAGATGGTTCTTGTCAAGCGGAGTGACCTCATGAGTTATTATGGCAGGCAGTTATGAGCTTATATGGGTCTCTCTCATCATTGCAATATCGCGATGGTTGTATTAGGGATTATGCGTGTTATAAGTTATAATACGGGCATCCGGATAGTAAATTTGCAACTTATACAATTGGAGGATGTTATTATAGGCATACGAATTATGCGGTGCATTGTGTGATTTCAGCATAAGTTCATATTCAAATTAGGTACAATGGGTTGAGAATGATACAGTGTTCGTATGTTAGAATCGAGCCTCAAAAATTTCAGATGTTGGAATTTGGTTCTAAGTCTTGTGGGCTAAGGTAGCAGGAAGGATCTTCATTCTGGCTCGAGCAAATGTGCTCATATGGGTTATGGTGGCATGGGGTTTTTAAACAATGATTTTGGAAAATTCTGGAATGGTTTTTGGCACGTTCGAGGACGAACGTATGCTTAAGTGGGGGAGAATGTAACGACCCGATTGGTCATTTTTAGCTCTAGCATGTCGTTCAGTGGTTTGAGACCTTTAGTAGCTTCACTTCAAGTTTTATGACTTGTAAATGTGGTCAGACTTAAATTTTGGGAGGTTCAGAGTTGATTCAGATGGAAAATTCTCAATTGGGAAGCTTTAAGTTGGAAGAGTTGGCTAAGGTTTGACTTTTGGGTAAACAACCACGGAATCAAGATTGGAAGGTTCCAATAATTTCGTATGATGATTATTGACTTGGGCGTATGTTTGGGTTGAGTATCGGGTGGTCTGGTAGCATTTTGATGCTTATTGCAGAAAGTTGGCAATTTGAAGGTTTTAAAATTTCCTATGTTTAGTTTGAAGTGGACTTTGGTGTTATCGATGTCTGTTTGGGGTTCTAATCCTTGGAATAGGTTCGTATGGTGATTTATGGCTTGTACGTAAAGTTTGGTGTCATTTTGGAATGTTTAAGTGTGATTCGGATGCGCTCATCGAAGTTTGAATGTTTGAAAGTTAAAAGGAGGATTTGATCATTGATTCATGGTTTTGATGTTGTTTGGTGTGATTTGAGGCCTCGGGTAGGTTTATGTTATGTTTTGGGGCTGGTTTGTGTAATTGGACGGGGGGTCCCGGGGGCCTCGGGTGTGTTTGGGTTGTATCGCACTCTTATTTGATGTTTCAACGCCGTTTCATTTGACATAAAGGGAACCATATTGAGAAAAATACCTTTTATTTGGGATTGTATTGAACCATTAGATCCATATTCGTCGAATTCCGAGGTCGTATGAGAGAGTTATGTCCATTTTTGTGTCGGGAAAGGTTGTTGGTTTCTGGTGCGGACTTTGTTCTTTGCGAACGTGAAAGAGGTCCAGCAAACGAGAATAAGAAAATTTGGGTTGACTAGTCATCGCGAAAAATTGCACTTCGCGAGCGCGAAGGTGTCCGCGAAGACGAAGAACAAAAATTGCCTGGACGGTGTTTTAAATGGACAAACCGAGCATATTGCATTTTGAGCATATCTATAGTTCTAGAGCTCTGTTTGAGGTAATTTTCACGGAGTTGTTCTCGTATCAACATGGGGGTAGATATCTGACCTTTATTTTGATGTTTGTTCATGATTATTTTCGTTGGTTATCATTTTTATCCCTATTTGGATTGTAGAAATTGGGGGTTTGAGCCCCAAAGTTATGCGATAATCAATCCGTGATTTGAGGGTCAATTCATGGAGGAAATTGGATGATTTTCGCAATATAAAGTACATAAGTTGTCTGTAAAAATTATTTTTGATAATGTTTGAAATCTGGACCGTGGCCCTGGGGCTGACGTTGTTGACTTTTCTTGAGGAGTTGGGAATTTATTTCTAATTGGTAAATTATGCGTATTGGAGTATATTTTGATTGGGTTGCATGTTGTTTGATTAGTTTCAGATTATTTGGCATCAAATTGAGGTGTTAGAAAGGTGTTAAAGCCGGTTGTCGAATTTCGGAGCGAGGTAAGTCTCCTATCTAACCTTGTAAGGGGGAAATAACTCTGTATGTGTTATATTTGTTATGTGCTACATGTTGTGGGAACTACGCACGTATGAGGTGACGACTGTCCGTGCGTATGCTAGAATAACTGATTATGTTCGGGTAGACTTAGACTCACGCCATGCTTTAATTGTACTATTTGCATTATTCATGCCTGTTCAATTGCTTTAATTCGCATTATGACATGAGACTAGACTCGCATAACATAATGGACTCGCTATTTTAGATACTTGACAAGCTACTTGTTCAGGCATAAAAATTGTACTTCCCTTACTGATTTCTTTTGCGTTGTGCGTATCCATCAAATGGTTTTCTTGAATCACAAAACTCACACGTATATTCATGAGTAGGGTCAAAGACCTATAAAGCTTCATATTCTAATGGGATCGTGCCATTCACCTTGGCAACTGCATGAAATACTCTTATGGTATCGGGTTGTTTGACTCGGCAGTATCATGTAACACACTCTTATGGGATCGGGCCGTTCGCCTCAACAGTATCATGTAACACACTCTTATGAGATCAGGTCGTTTGACTTGTTAGTATCATGTAACACACTTCTTTGGGATCGTGTCGTTCGCCTCAGAATATCATGTAACACACTATAATGGGATCGGGTTGTTCGCCTCGGCAGTATCATGTAACACACTCTTATGAGATCGGGTCATTCGCCTCGACAGTATCATCTATCACACTCTTTTGGGATCGAGTCGTTCGCCTCTGCAGTATCATGTAACACTCTTATGGGATCGAGACTTTTGTCTCGGCAGTATCATGTATCACACTCCTATGGGATCGAGTCATTCACTTCGGTAACTTCATGAAATGCTCTTATGGGATCGGGTCGTTCGCCTCGGCAGAATCGTGTGCAATATTTGACAAGAAATTAGTGTATCCGTGAGTTTTCCTGACTTGAAGTTGTGATGACCTATCTGGTGGGGACCACATTATATAGTCCATTTTAGGAGCTAACTGATATTTGAAGACTTGTGTTTATTATTCAGAGGAGGATCTTAGCATGTACCTATATTTGCTTTCACTGTTTAATTACCATGCTTCATACATGTTTACTTTCTACTGTATTTGATTTATTGAACTACTAGTAAGTGTCGATGTCGGCCCCTCGTCACTATTTCTCCATGTTTAGGGTAGATACTTAATGGGTATGCATTGATTTACGTACTCATGCTATACTTCTCCACTTATTGTGCATGTATATATTTTTGGTGGTCTTTAATGCGCAAAGGCGCAACTATTGCGGGTACTTTACGGTGAGCTGCATCCCCTGTTATGATCTGCAACATAAAAAGTCTCGATCATAATTATGTATATTATCCTGTCTATCTTGTATTCTAGACTGATGTTGTATTGTTATTGTACTTCCTAGTAGATGCTCATGCACTTGTGACACTGGGTTTTGGGGTGTTCTAGAATTTGTTTATGATTTTGCTTACCATTGAGACACATTTACTTTATATTTTACTTAAATCATATGTATCTACGATTGTTTATGCATCGATCTCTCTATCTAATAAGATTCATGATTTCAAAATAATAAAAATGAACAATTAAGTTGGTAGTTCACAGTTGGCTTGCCTAACAGCGATGTTGGGTGACATCACGACCTATAGTGGGTTTTGGGTTGTTACAAATTGGTATCAGAGCACTAGGTTCACTTAGGTCTCACGAGTCTTGAGCAAGTCTAGTAGAGTCCTGCGGATCGTTACCGAGACGTCTATACTTATCTTCGAGAGACTACATGGCTGTTAGCAGAACTTCCCTTCCTTGATTCCTTATCGTGCGACTTGATTTCGTTGAAGCTTGTGCTTTCAGTTCCTTCCTAATCATTCATATGCGATGTCGGTCATTTGTTGTCGTTGAGCACCGATGAGTTGTGAAGATGCTACAGATGTGGTTCAGGATGCTTTCCCTGCGAATGTGGGCATATCATTATTGTCGCCTTGTGGAGGAGTATTCTGTCATTTGCGTCCAGTGTTAGTATTGCCTACGGTCGAGATTTGATATCTTCGAATTTGATAGAATTCTTGTTAATGTCATGGTGTCGCCGTCCTTGATTGAACACATTGAGGCGCATCGTCATGTTGGTCTTCATTTGTTTCCCTCTGGGCACGATGGTGAGAGATGGTGCTTAAAAAGAAGTTATCAGAGATGGATGGATGTTACGACTTCAAGATCGAATCGGCGTCTCCAGTGTTGATGGTTCGATTGAGATGATCCCTGAGGTGGTCTCTGTGCTTAGGAATTTTGAATGTGACAAGAAGGACTTGATTGGGATGTAGGAAAATGTGAGTACTCAATCATTGTTTTGGATTCAATATGACTTCAAGTTTCAAACCTACTGATGTGTCTTCGGGTGGTGTTAAAGAATGAAAGGATTCCACGGCCGATGGATCAGTGTGGACCTAGGGAGATGAATTGATTTCAGGATGGATGTAACTATAACAATAACATTGGAGGAGGTTGATATGAGGTTACACAGATGGGCTATCTCCTGTGAGCAGGTTAGCTGTTGTGTGGTTTTGATGAAGTTCTTACCAAGATTTCTACTTTCTTCCCAACATGGGATGCATATTGCGATGTGAGCTCGGGTCTCTTGAGGAGGACAGTATGACCCCTAGGAGGTTGAGAATGCGATGGTAGCTGATAATTCGGGATGTGTGGTTGGTGCAACAAGCGCTTGCGTGAAGTTGGCCGAGTAATGGTGTGGGATCTTGGTAACTGAAAAGAAGAAGTCGTAGTGGGGTCTGGATCTATGTGATTGTAGTGTAAAGCTAAGTGGTGGATCCCACCGTTTACGATTGGGTCACGTGGTTGTGTGCCTGTGTAGTTTCTGGTTGTCGGTGCATTAGTAGATCAATTATGACTAAGGAAAGAAAACATCAGGATAATTTGGACAAAGGACTTGAGGAATGTGTGCTACAACTCGTCTTATCGATTTATGTGCAGGTGTTGGGATGACTCAGAGTTTATGCTTCTGGTGGATGTGTTGTACAAGGAAAAGAATTCATTCGATTGCTTCTTTGGAAGTGTTCATATGCTAACAGAGCACCAGTGTTTGGTTTTGTACTCGGGACCAGGTCAAAGTGGGTGACTCTTAACAATGATTCTAGTGGGTTCAAGAAGTAAAGTGTGGTGCCTAAGGATTTTTGAATTCGCCGTGTGGATAAGGAATTAGTTTTGCAGCGAAGTGTGAAAAAGGATTGGGTTATTCTTTTTAATGTCACTCGGTCTGTGGTGGGATGTTCGAGAGATGGAGGAAGCAACTTTGTATTCGTAGGAGGTCTTTCAAAATGGGTGTATCAATTAGAAATACTATTGAGTGCATGAGGAGGGTATGAAATAGCTTATGTGTATGGGGATGATGTGTCCTTGTGATATGGATCAGTCGGGATGAGTGTTGTTTGAGGTCCGTTATGTGTTTGAATAGAACTATTATTTCAAAGGCAAGTCGAGAGTAAATTGGAAGAAGTTGAGTCGGTTTGTAATGGCTTGAATCAGCATGGTTAAGGGAAGGGTCAGTTCCTTCAGTGTGGTAATACTATACAGGTGATTTGTGGTTGTATGTGCGGGCTTAACAACCTGCATAATTCGATTGATTAAGAGGTATTTGAATCTGATGGTTATGTGATGTGTAAATGGATTCCGAAAAAGTTATGGCAGTTTAGACTACTACCTGAGGGTTGCATCTTCTGTGGTTATGGGAATTCGGTTGCGTTTGGCAATTGTTCTTCTGAAATGAGTAGAGTGAAAGGGGTTCTAGCCGATGAAGTATTTATTCTACTAGTGGTTTAGGTTTTATGATGAAATCCTTGGACTCTCGTATAGAGGTAAGATAGGTGAAGTAAGCGGCATATGAATTAGAAGTTGGGGTAAGGTTGTGGCTCGATTTTGATAAGAATGTCACGAGCTCGGAGAAGCGAAGGAGGATTTCAGATGTTCAGAGTATTCTAGAACTATTTGCGGGCAGACTGAGGATGGCCTGATTTGGTGGAAGAAGTGTTGAGTATATTGAAATGCAGATGCTTGTCTAGCACTATAGAAATAGCATGGTCGATGCCCACGAATGTTCAGATTTTACTACCTGGTGTGGAAGCGTTGTGGGGGTATATCCCACGAGAATATCGTATAAGTATGACGTGTTAGTCATTCGATTGTTACATATTTAAATTAGGTATGGAGATTTTGTTACTATTCCCAATGGGAGATGTTATGACGGCGAGGAACTCTATTCTTTTGGTAGTGGACTACGGAAGTTTGTTCTAAATTTGATGACTGCTCATAGGTGTCATGAATAGGGTAATTGTGGATCCTTGAAAGGTTAGTGGCCCAATATGGGATGATCAGAATCGGCTTGAGCTCCGTTGGTAGATCTAATGTGAATATATGCTCTACATTAAGTCGTATATGATCATTTAGCACAACATTGCTTGTGGATGAGTCTTTGGGCATTGGATGTTTTCCGTGTCATCAGTTATTCTGTGTGACACTCTATTATGACATGTGGGTTATGATTCCGTGTAGCTTGTGATCTTATATGAGCAATATGGCTCTCACGATACACGACATTTATTGTACCTTAGTCGTGCTTGGGACCTTGTAGCTAGAGTAATGTTATGCACCTGGCGTACTTGTTGTTGATATAAGTGTGTTTCGTGGGTTAGAGCATTATGGCATGGTGGGTATTTCCTTAGTGATTGTCATTTGTCGAATAGGTTGCACGCCACAATAATGAGATGTTGAGTACGGTTCCTTACATTATTTTGTGTGCCTTGTTGTTTTTTTATTATATGCGTTATGAGGTATATTACAGCCATCGACTTTGTGAATTTATAGCTATTGTGGTTCGAGGATGTTATTACGAGCATAAAAATTATGTGGTGCATTGTGTGGTTTTAGCATGGGTGCGTGATCATATTTGGTATAGCGGGTTGAGATTGATACGGTGTTCGTATGTTAGAATTAGGTCTCATAGGGAATTCTAGTTGTTGGAATTTGGTTCTAAGGCTTGTGGGCCATGGAAAAGGAAGGATCCTCAGTCAGGCTCGAGCTAATGTCCTCACATCGGTCATGATGGCACGGGTAGGTGCACGAGATGTTAAATAGTAGTTTGGGAAAATTCCGGAGCGGTTCTTGGCACGTTCGAGGACGAACATATATTTATGTGGGGAAGGGGGGGGATGTAATGACCCGACCGGAGATTTTGAGCTCTAGCGTGTCGTTCGATAGTTTGAGGCCTTGGGCAGCTTCACTTCAAGTATTCTGACTTATACGTGTGGTCGGTTTTGATTTTAGGAAGTTCGGAGTTGATTGGAAGAATAATTCTAAATTCGGAAGCTTTAAATTGGAAGAGTTGACTAACATTTTACCTATGAGTAAACGATCTGGGAATAGGGATTTGTAGGTTCCAATAGGTTTGTATGATTATTTCAGACTTGGCCATATGTTCGGGTTGAGTATCGGGTGGTCTGGGAACATTTCAACGCTTATTGTGGAAAGTTGGCATTTAAAGTTTTGGAATTTTCCTAAGTTTGACCATGGTTAGACTTTAAGGCTATTCGGATCGGGTTGTGGTTCCGGGACTTTGAATAGGTCTGTTTCTTCATTTGAAACTTTTCTGCAAAATTTGGTGTCATTTGGAGTTGATTTGATGTTGTTCAGATGCTAATTCTAGAAATGCTTGAAGTTTATTGCGATTTGCATGCATTGTGGCGTCTGATTCGTGATTCTAGAGGTTATTTTGGTTTTTTGATCACGCGAGCGAGTTAGTTTTATGTTTTTAGATTGGTTTGTGTGATTTGACAGGGTCTAGGGGGCCTCAGGTATGTTTCAGATGTGTTTGGGTTGTGTCGCACTCCTATTTGATGTTTCAACATCGTTTTCTTGGGTACAAAGGATACTATATTGAGGAAATGACCTTTGATTTGTGATTTGATTTTACCACTAGATCTGTATCGTAATTACTGAGTCATAGCAACAAGAATCATCGAATTCCGATGTCGTATAAGAGAGTTGTGCCAATTTCTATGCCGGGAAAGATTGCTGGTGTTGATGGTGCTCAGGTAGCACAATTGTGAAATTCCCTTCGCAATTGCGAAGATTGTAAATTTTTGCCTTGGTTCGCAATTACGAAGCCTGTAGATGTTTTCCTTGGTTCGCAATTGTGAACATTTGTTCGCATTTGCCAAACTCCCAACTTCGTGATTGTGAAGCCTTCTCTCGCAAATTCGAGGTTCCGTGAGGCTGTTAGGGTTCGCAAATGAGAGCCCTTGTCCGCAATTACGAGGGTTTGCAATGCGAACCCTGTGTCACAAATGAGACATCTGCACCTGGTAAAAGGGCCGGGAGACTCGATTTTGGAGTGATTCTAATTTTTGGAACCCTAGAGACTCGGTAAGAGGCAATTTTAAAGAGGTATTTTGATCTAATATCTTTGGGTAAGTGATTTTGTTCAATTTCCAATTATTTTACATGATTATACGTGAGATTTAACATCAAAAGTTTGAGAATCAAAGTGAAATTTTGAGAAATTTTAGCTATGTTTTGATAAATGAGGATTTGAGTGTTGAGAGTCAATTTGAACTCAGATTGTGAAACAAAATACATGTATGAACTCGTGATGTTATGGGTAACATTTATTTACAAATATTTTCGTATTTCAGGCACGTGGGTTAGAGGGTTGACTTTGTTTACTTTTCGAGCGGAGTTGGGAATTTGTTATAAAATGATTAATTATGAGTGTTGGAGTATATTATTATTAGTTTTCACGTTGTTTGACTTGTTTCGGGTCGATGGACATCGGTTTGAGGTATTAGAGGAGCGTTGGAGCCGGTTTTGGAACTTCAGAGCGAGGTAAGTCTCCTATCTAACCTTGTGAGGAGAAACTTACTAGGTATTACATTTATTAAATGCTACATCTTGTGGGAGCTACGCACGTACGAGGTGACGAGTGTTCGTGTGTATGCTAGTATTCCTGATTATGACGGGTAGACTAGGATTCACGCCATGCTTTAATTATACTATTTGAGTTATTATTGCCTGTTTAATTTCTTTAATTCGCACTATGACCTGAGAGTAGACTCGCGTAGAGTATTGGACTCGCTATTTTAGATATTTGACTTGCTACTTGATTAGTCATAGAGATTGTACTTCTCTTACAGATTTCTCCCGCGCTGCGCGTATTCATCGGAACATTTCTCTCGAATTTCATATCTCACACGAATTTTCCAGCCCTGTTCTTGTTCGCAATTATGAAGGCTTCTTCTCTTTTGTGAGGTTTCGCAATTGTGAAGGCTTCGCAATTGCTAACCTTGGATCGCAAATGTGACATCTGTAGCTTGTTTTCAGCTGTATAATTTGGGTTTTTGCTTCATTTTGTGATATGTTTGAACCCTAGATTCGAGAGTGGGCGATTTTGAAAGAGGAATTCCTTCTACAATCGTTGGGTAAGTGCCCTTGTTCAATTTCTATGTATACTTCATGATTTTATATGAGTTTTAACGTCAAACTGGTAAGAATCAAAGGGAAAAATTGGAAAATTTGTAAAATCTTTCAAAAGTGAAAAATGAGTATTTGGAGGGCGATCCGTATAATTTTGGTATGGTTGAACTCGTAACGAAATAGGAGTTCGGGTTTTCTAAATTTTATCGGGTTTCGATGTGCGAGCTCGGGGTTTGACTTTTGGGTTGACTTTTTAGTTTTAATTAAAAATTGAAGCTTTATTATCCGAAATTGTTTTCTATGAGTTGTATTTATGAATTGAAGTTATTTTGGTTAGATTTGAGCCGTCTGGATGTTGTTTCACGTGAGAAGGTCATTTTAGAGTAACGGCCTAGTTTCTTTAAGGTAAGTATCTTGCCTCACTTTGTGTGGGGGTACTACCCCTTAGGATTTGAGTCATTTGTACTAATTTTGTCATGTGAAGGCTGTGCACGCGAGGTGATGAGTGAGTCCTCGGGCTTATTTGTGGAAGTTTGACTGTTTAGGGCTCTTAGGTTCTTATGTTCATTAGATATGAAGTTTTTTTGTCATGTTTAACCCCTCATGTACTAGTTTAACCTTTACATGTCTTATTTGGAATTAATTGCTTCATGTTCCACCCTCTGTAACTACTTATATTTCATTAAATTTGTTGTATCGCTTCCGTAATTGCACAACCTAAAATGAAGTTTTGTTATCCCATATCATTGTTGACTTATCCTTATTTTTAATTATCGATTTGTGTTATCTATTTTATCGTTGAATTGTACTTTTGTGGAATCAATGCTACACATGATCTCTTCCTTGTTGATCTAGTCTTGTTGAGACTATTATTCCCTGCTGTGTCCTTGTTTGTGAGCTCGTTCTTCTATCTTTTTGTGTTCTGAAGTTCCTGAGTTGATTTATTTGTCGTATTCTCATGTTATTATTATTGTTGTTGTTGTTGTTGTTGTTGTATTCAGAGTTGTTGAGACAAGGGCTATGTGTGGTTCTGATATTGAAACTGATATTGAGAAAATGTTGTGACATGTGGGCACATATCGTGAAAGTCATGTATTGGAGTTGTTACGTTTTGACACACGTGCTGTTGTTGAGAGGATCATTATGTTGTTGCACGAGGTTTCTGTCGTGCCGTTGTTATTGTGTTTGCACGAGGTTTCTTCCATGCGATTGTTACTGTGTTTGCATGAGGTTTCTGGTGTGCGGTTGTTATTGTGTTGCACGAGGTTTCTATTGTGATGTTTTTATTATTTATACACATGCGGTGGTATAATGTATGTGTGTTAAAACGCATGCGGTGAGATATGGTGGGCTTGAAACGCATTGCTAGTTGGGAAACTACTAAAAGACATGCGGTATGATAATGTGGGCTAAAACGTGGGATGCTATTTTGGAAAACATGAATTTCAAAACTAAATATAAAGGCTCCCAAGGTGATATAGTTGTGATTCATTTTATGATTTGAGACTACGAGGCGGTACCCCAGTAGGACTCTTGTTGTCATTTCCCTTTTCTGTGCACTTGTCTTTGATTGCTGTTTTCCTTGGCATATTATTAACTGTCTCCATCCATGTTGCACTATTTGCTCAGTTCTATGTAGCTAATCTTGTTGTGTTAATCGCTGCTCCAAACTTCATTTCTGCCTTTATTATACTGTACATTTTGTGGAGATAGTTTCTTATGGGCCATTCATTGTCCCTACTCTTATTTGTTGACTTGAATTGTGGTAGAACACTTGCACAAGAATACACGTAGTTAAATCACACATATCAATTGTAAAAGATGAATCTTGACGTCATTGACCATTATACGTACTCTTGTCTACTTGCCTTTTGTGTGAGGGATGTTCTATTCGCACGTGAGCCGTCCATGCGGTTATGAGTTCTAATATGGCACAAGATGCCAAGTGATTAGGGTTCACGAATTGGGATCCGTGATTTGTGATTTTGAGGTTTGGCACCTCATGGAAATCCTTGGTTAAAACTGGTGTGAAAGCGGTTTTTACTACTTGTCACGACCCAAATTTCTTTGCGTAGGATGTCGTGACGGTACCTAGTCTCTATGACTAGGTAAAGCTAACATTTGTGCGGAATAACAGAATATAAACTTAACTCAAGCCTCAACATATGAAATATACATAAATCTGCCATTCAAATAATGACAACTCCCAAAACCCGGAAGAAATGAGTCACAAGCTCTGAGGAGAAATGCTAAGTGTCTCTATACATACGAGTCTAAGGAAAATAAGGAACCAAAAAACATAATAAGGATAGAGAGGGACTCTGAGGCCTGCAGACACTAGCAGAAGCACCTTGAAGTCTCCACGCACGGCTATCTCACTGGTATCTGACCTGGTAGGAAGAACCTGGATCTGCACAAAACAATGTGCAGAAGTGTAGTATGAGTACACACAACGGTACCCAGTAAGTGCCAAGCCTAACCTCGGGAGAGTAGTGACGAGTTCAGGTCAGGGCCTTACTGGAATATAAAGGAAACAAGGTAGAAGATATAACAATATAATGAAATGACAGGGAATTCAAACAATGAGAAGTTACAGAAAGGTAACAATACAGAGAATAAAGGTAAACAATAGGGACGCTCCCGAGGTATCACCTTATAGTCCCAAATGTAATTACACAACAGGGGGAGCTCCCGATATACCGCCTTGTAGTCCCAAAAGTAAATATGCAACAGAGGCGCTCCTGATATACTGCCTTGTAGTCCCAAAGTAAATACACAATAGGGGAGATCCCGGGGTACCGCCTCGTAGTCCCAAAAGTAAATATGCAATAGGGCGGCTCCCGAGGTACCACATAGTAGACCCATAAGTAAATACACAACTCATAACCTGTGGAACAACTAATTTAAAGTAAGGAATCTTACATTTACTGAATACAAGAATCAAGGAAGCAAGTAATTCAACTAAGCATGTTTCAGAAATTGCAAGTAAGAGTTGAGAAATGTAGACATGCGACATTAGGCTAAACATGATGACTACACAGGCTAGAGCAACTAAGTTAAGGATTTAAAAGAAAACTACTCAGCAAGAACCGGATTTTTCAACTTTTAACCCGAGTACGCACTCATCACCTCATGTACACTCTCTTCATGTAATTCAAATATCATAAGAGTACCAAAACCTAAGGTGAGTTTCCCTCACACAAGGTTAGACAAGTCACTTACCTCAAATATCGCTCAGCCAATCGATAAGAAGGCTTTTCCCTCGACATCAAACGACCCAAATCTAGCCCAAAGCAATTACTTACCATAAATACAACTACAAGAAACTAATTTTAGTGATAAATCTACTGCTTTAGCAAAGAATCAAAATTTCAAAAAAAGGACGACCCAGACCTACATCTCAAAATCGGGTAAAAGTCACAAAAGCCAAACACCCATTCGGTAACGAGTTTTCCTACACCGAAATTACTCAAATCTAATACAAAATTCTTGATCAAAACCTCAAAATTCGGCCTAAGGATGTTTCCACCCTTTTTCGCAAATCTCTCCACCCAAATCCTTAATTAAAGGAAGAATAAATGATATATTAGTGGAAACTAATCAAAAACAAGTCAAGAATCCTAACACAAATGTTTCCTCTGAAAAACCCTCAAAATTTTGCCTCAATCCGAGCTCTCTAGGTCCAAAAGTGGAGAATGAAATCAAATCCTCGAACTTAGGCCTTTTTTGCCCAGTGAATTCACAGCTGCGAACCTACAAACGTTTCTGTTCCTCCGCACCTACGGAATTTCCATCGCAGGTGCGGTTCTCACTTAGTCCATACACGTCCGCTTTTGCAGACCCAAATGTGCATATGTGCTTCCGCTTCTACAGCCAATGAGTGCTTCTGCAGACGCGCTCCTGCGGACCAAGTCCGCTTCTGCGATCACCAGGCCTTCCTGTCCTTTTCGCTTCTGCGCTCATCCTTTCGAAGAAGCGACACCGCTTCTGTGACCTCCTCGTTGCACTTGCAACCACTAGCCACCTTCTCCAGTTCTGCTTCTGCGCTTGGCCTCATGCTTCTATAGGTCGCACATGCGGTCAAACTTGCGCAGGTGCGGATGCACCATAACTGGTGCACTTCAGCCATTCTTCAGACATCAACTTAATCCATTAACCCTTAGAAATCACCCTGAGGCACCCGGGACACCGTCTGAAAATACCAACAAATCCTAAAGCATTATACGGACTTATTCGAGCCTTTAGATCACATCACAAAATGGTAAAAACACGAATCGTACATCGATTCAAGCCTAATGAATTTTAAAACGTCAAACTTCTACATCCGATGTCGAAACCTATCAATTCAAATCTGATTGACCTCAAATTTTGCAAACAAGTCATAATTGATATTACAAACCTACTCTAACTTCTAGAATCGGAATCCGACCCCGATATCAAAAAGTCCACTCCCGATCAAACTTTCCAAAAATCATCCAATGTTCCAACTTTTTCCAATAAATGCCGAAATGACCTACTGACCTCCAAATAAATATCTAGACACGCTCCTAAGACCAAAATCAACATGCAGAGATATTGGAATCATCGAAACTCCATTACGGAGTCATCTTCACACAATTCAAACTACGGTCAATTCCTAGAACTTAAACTCACAATTTAGGGACTATGCCTCCTATTTCACTCCGAAACCAAAAACCAAACCACCTGGCGAGTCACATAACCACAAAATGAGATGGAGGAAGCAATAAATAGGCATTCGGGGCTAATACTGTCAAAACGACCGGCCGGGTCGTTACATCTTGCCCCTCTTAAAATAAATATTTATCCTCGAACGAGTATAGAGACATACCGGAAGTGGTGAAAATATGAGGATAACGGTTGTGCATATCATGCTCGATCTCCCAAGTCGGCTCCTCGACCGGATGATCCCTACCCTGAACCTTCCCTAAAGGGATGTTCTTCGACCTTAACTTTTGGACCTGCATGGCGACCGACTCCTCAACATAAGATAGATCATTGTCCAACTAGAATGAGCTGAAGTCTTAACAGATGAGATGGATCACTGTGATACTTCCGGAGCAGGGAAACATGGAACACTGGATGAACTGCAGAGAGACTAGGTGGCAGTGCAAGTCTGTAGGACACCTCTCCAACCATCTCAAGAATCTCAAAAGGCCCGATATACATAGGGTTAAACTTGCCCTTCCTTCTGAATCTCATAACACCTTTCATGGGTGAAACTCGGAGCAAGACCCGCTCCGCAACCTTGAATGTAACGTCACGAACCTTTCGATATGCATAACTCTTCTTCCTGGACTGAGCTGTAAGAAGTCGATCCTAAATCAATTTAACCTTCTCCAAAACATCTTGAACCAAGTCTATACCCAATATCCTACCCTCGCCCGACTCGAACCAACCCACTGGAGACCGGAACCATCTACCATACAATGTCTCATACGGTGCCATCTAAATGCTCAACCGATAACTGTTGTTGTAGGAAAACTCCAAAATTGACAAGAACTGATCCTAAGAACCCCAAAATCATCACATACGTTAGAAGCATATCCTCCAATATCTGAATAGTGCACTCGGACTATCCGTATGTCTGAGGGTTTAATGTTGTACTCAACTCCACTCGAGTACCCAACTCATTTTGTACGGTTCTCCAGAATCGCAATGTAAATTGAGCACCCCCGGTCAGAGATAATAGATATAGGTATGCCATGAAGCCTGACAATCTCTCGTATGTAAACCTGAGCCAGCTGCTCCGAAGAATAAGTAGTAACCACAGAAATAAAATGAAATGATCTGACCTGATCAATCTATCCACAATCACCCAAACTGCATCGAACTTCCTCTGAGTCCGTGGGAGCCAAACAACGAAATCCATAGTGATTCACTCCCATTTCCACTCTTGAATCTCTAGCTTCTAGAGCAATCTGCCTGGTTGTTGATGCTTATACTTCACATGTTGGCAATTTAGGCACCGAACTACATATTCCACTATGTCCTTCTTTATCCACCTCTACCAATAGTGCTGCCTCAGGTCCTGATACATCTTCACGGCACCTGGATGAATGGAGAAGTGTGAATTGTGAGCCTCCTAGAGAATCAACTCATGCAAACCATCTATATTAGGCACACATAGCCTGCCTTGTATCTGTAATACACCGTCATCTCCAATAGTGACTTCCTTGGCATCACCGTGTTGCACTACGTCCTTAAGGACAAGCATATGGGTCATCATACTAACGCTCTCAGATACGATCATAAAGAGAATACTGAGAAATCACACAAGCCAAAACTCGACTTGGCTCAAAAATATCCAATCTGACAAACTGGTTGTCCAAGACTTGAACATCCAAGGCTAAAGGACTCTCTGTTACCGATAGATATGCTAAGCTGCCCAAACTCTCCTCTCCGCCTTGCAACTCAAGGCATCGGCTACCACATTGTTGGTGTTGATGGTGATCAGGTATCACAATTGCGAATATTGTAAATTTTTGCCTTGGTTCGCAATTGCAAACATTTATTCGCAATTGTGAAGCCTGTAGATTTTTGACTTGGTTTGCAATTACGAACATTTGTTCGCATTTGCCAAACTCTCAACTCCGCAATTGCAAAGCCTTTTCTCGCAATGCGAGGTTCCGTGAGGCTTTCAGGGTTTGCAAATGAGAGCCCTTGTCCGCAATTGTGAGGGTTCAAATGCAAACCATGTGTCTCAAATGAGACATCTGCACCTGGTAAAAGGGTGTTCGAATCATTCTCTCATTTTTGGAACCCTAGGCTCGGTACGAGTGACTTTAAAGAGGGATTCTGATATACAATCTTTGGGTAAGTGATTTTGTTAAATTTTCTACTATTCTACATGATTATACATGAGATTTAACATCAAAATTTTGAGAATCAAAGTGAAATATTGAGAAACTACGTTTTTCATTCTTCACTCGGTCCTTAGTATCCTTTCCAAAGTCAACCTAACCGGTTTCCATTTCCAAGTCGCTAAATTTCTCTTCCCAGGAATGAACAATAGGATAAAAACTTTGCCTGTGTTTTGAGAAATGAGGATTTGAGTGTAGACAGTCAATTTGAACTCAGATTTTAAAACAAAATACATGTATGGACTCGTGATGTTATGGGTAATATTTATTTACAAATATTCTTGGATTCCGGGCACGTGGGCTAGAGGATTCACTTTGTTAAATTTTCGAACGGAGTTGGGAATTTGTTATAAGTTGATTCATTATGAGTGTTGGAGTATGTTTTTATTAGCTTTCACATTGTTTGACTAGTTTCTGATCGATGTGCATCGGTTTGAGGTATTAAAGAAGCGTTGGAGCCGGTTTTGGATCTTCGGAGCGAGGTAAGTCTCCTATCTAACCTTGTGAAGGGAAAATTACACTATAGGTATTATATTTATTACATGCTACATATTGTTGGAGCTACGCATATATGAGGTGATAGTGTCAATGCGTATGCTAGAATTTTTTATTATGTTCCGGTAGACTAGGATTCACGCCATGCTTTAATTATACTATTTGAGTTATTCTTTCATGTTTAATTACTTTAATTCGCACTATGACATAAGACTAGACTCACGTAGAGTAATGGACTTGCTATTTTAGATATTTGACTTGCTACTTGATTAGCCGTAGAGACTGTACTTCTCTCACGGATGTCTCCCAATCTGTGCGTATTCATCAGAAAGTTTCTCTTGAATTCCATATCTTACATGTATATTCATGAATGGGTTCAAGGACCCATAAAAGCTTCATATTCTAATGGGATCGGGCCGTTTGCCTCGACAGTATCATATAACATACTCTTATGGGATCGGGTCGTTCGCCTCGGTAGTATTGATGGTAGGCTATTTCGTATTTTAGTCGATTATTACATTCCAATTTACTGCACTTTAATAGAGTTTGAAGCTTTAATTGCTAGTGTTTCACACTAATTGTGTATTTTATGCCTTGTAGGAGGATTCCGAGCTATGTAAATATTATGGAGCTAATTCGAGTGATTTGGCGCTTTGAAGTCTAAGTAAAAGCCCAAGGAATTTAGCCAGGATCGAGTTCGGGGGTCGAACACCACGTCTGGATGTTAAAGTAGATGCAAAAAGTCAGACCTTGAGAAAAGTGTACTACTACAGTGCATGGGCCGGAACATGGCGCCCCGCGCCTGTACAAAAATCTTGAAGTCTGTCAGAAATTAATTCTCTAAACTTCCTCACTAATGCCCCGCATGGCGCGTCGCCCCCATATGGCGCGCCTGTGCAATATTTACAAGGTTATTTTCCTATTTCGCATGGGAGAAGGTGTTTACGTCTGGGCATGACCCTAGTTAGTATAAATACATGTATTAACCTTATTTTATGGAGTTTTGACACATCTTAGACCTAAGTAAGCTAAGGAGGAGGTGGAGAAGCAAAAACACAAGGAATTCATCATTCAATCCTCACTCAAGACAAGGGTTTGGATTATTTTATGTTTTCCTTTAACTTTAACATTGTTATAATGAGTTACTCCATATCCATGGTGTAGTTCTCTTTAGGGTTTGATGGATTTGGTGTATTGATACTTGTTTGTGGATAATTAACTCTAGTTTTATGTATTGAATTGTTTGGGATGTTTTAATTATTGCATCTATATTTAGTTGTTCGTGTAATCGAGAGAGGAATAACTTGTGATATTGTTGCATTATATTTCGTTGGTTGAAGTCATTAAATCTTCTTAGAAATCAGAAGAGGCTAGTTGAATTGTTGATTAAACTTAGTTAGGAGGATAATCGAGAGAGGTTCTCCTATATACCACTCCACTATGAATTCTTGCATGTCTTCACGTGCTTAAAATTGGTTCATCTTGTGAGGTTGAGACTTAATCGAGAGAGGAGTTTCTACTAATCAATTGAACTAATAACCAAGTGAATTCGAGAGACTCACTTGAACATTAGAAGTAACTTATCTAGAGTTAAATCCCAAACATTTATCTTGCACCTATCTTATCAACCCTATCTTCTCCCAATTGATAAATTCCATTACTTAATACTTGCGTTGATTGTCATTAACAAATAGTATAGATTCTTAGTTAATTTTAGTTTTAATTATATAAACCTAAATTGTTGATAATCTTGGATAGCAATATAGCTACAAACTACGATAATACTATTTAACTCCAATCACTATGGATACGATATTTAAATTTACTATATTGCATATTTTAGTGTTTGTTTTAAGCTATCAAGTATCATGTATCACACTCTTATGGGATCTGGCCGTTCGTCTCTATAGTATCATATAACAAACTCTTATTGGATCGGGTCGTTAGCCTCGGCAGTATCATGTATCACACTCTTATGAGATCGGGTCGTTCGCCTCGGCAGTTTCATGTATCACACTCATATGGGATCGGGCCGTTCGCCTCGGCAACTTCATGAAATACTCTTATGAGATCGGGTCGTTCGCCTTGTCATAGTCATGCGTAATATTTGACAAGAAGTTAGTGTATCCGTGAGCTTTCTTGTCTTGAGTTGTGATGACCTATCTGTTGGGGACCATATTATATACTCCATTCGAGGAGGTAACTGATATTTTAGGACTTTTTACCATTCAGATGAGGATCGTATCATGTGCCTATATTTGTTTTTACTGTTTAATTACCATGCTTCATACTTGATTTTATATTGTACTTGGTTTATTGGACCACTAGTAAGTGTCGATGATGACCCCTCGTCACTACTTCTCCGTGGTTAGGTTAGATACTTACTAGATACGCATTGATTTATGTACTCATGCTACACTTCTGCACTTATTGTGCATGTATATATTTTAGGTGGTCTTTTGGGCGCAAAGGTGCAACTATTGTGGGGACTTTATGGTGAGTTGCATCCCATGTTACGATCCGCATCATACGGAGTCTCCATCATAATTATGTACATTATCCTGTCAATCATGTATTCCAGAGATATATTGTATTGTTATTGTACTTCGCAGTAGATGTTCATGCACTTGTGACACCGGGTTTTAGGGTGTTCTAGAATTTGTTTATGATTTTGCTTACCATTGAGACACTTTTACTTTATATTTTACTTAAATCATACCTATATCTTTTATGCATCGATCTCTCTATCTAAAAAGATCCATGATTTCAAAAATAATAAAAAAGAACAATTAAGTTGGCAGTTCGTCGTTGGCTTGACTAACGACGACGTTTGGCGCCATCACGACCTATAGTGGGTTTTGGGCCGTGTTAAATGTTCTAGCTCAATATAAAATTAGCCGTTCTTTTTGCCCAGTGATGCCTCAAAGAAAATCCTCAAGTTGTGCTATATGATGCTGGCCAGTATGCTGTAAATCTACTACTATTAAAAAGCCCTAGTGAAATAGTTATGTATCTCAATTATATGCTTATTTAATTTAATGGAAATCTAATTGATAAATCATTTGTTCTCTTTGTGTTGCAAATCTTTTATGTTTATATACCTTTCTACATTTCTAACGTTTTTTATACTTTTGTTAACATTTCGTTAAGTGATTGTCTCATAGATTCAACCTTTAGTTCTATAAAATAAAATTGAAAAGAGACTTAATTATTAGATTATACATAACTATTGAAAACGACCTCTTTATCTTCACAAGGCACGAGTAAGATCTACGTATACACTACCCCATCAGACCTCACTTGTAGGATTATACTGGATTTATTGTCGTTGTCGTAAATTAAAGGGACTTAACTAGTGTTTCTTCTGTTTTATTTAATGTGGTAATATTTCTATATCATTACCTTCGTCTTAATTTATGTAGCAGTGTGTGCCTGGACACGGAATTTAAAAAAGAAAAAGTTTTAAAATTTATTGTCTAAAACAAATTATATATATTTGTAATGTTATAAATTATCTCATCAAGGATAAAATAAAAAAGTTTAAAATTAGTTGGTTCTAGAAAAGACGATTGTTTTGGAATTGACAAACAAAAAAAATCTAACATACAAACTGGGATGAAAGGAGTAGTTCATTCCGAAAAACTGTATTCTCTTAGTTTCAAATTATTTGTCATGATTCTCTTTTATACGTCCATTAAGAAAACCTAAATTAGGAGGGATTTCTAAATATTTTAACTTTATTTATGTCTTGAGATATCATATCTCTTTATTGAATATTTACCTACTTATTTGTCATCCTCATATTCAAAAATAATCTATCTTCTATATTATATTAAAAGGAGAGTAGTGAAGCATGAGGTTAAGCCAAGTGGCATATTGAGAAAATGCCACTTGGCACTTTTAAAACATAATCTAAATAGATTTAGAAAAATCTAATAAGGATTATGATAAATTAGATTTGATCAAATTTATTTTATGGAGGAAATAAATTTAGATTGACTCATAAACTTATACTAAATATATTTTCAAAGATTTCAAAAAAAAAATGATTCCTATATAACGACCCGACCGGTTGTTTTGAGTTCTAGCATGTCATTCGATGGTTTGCGACTTAAAGTCGGTGTATTTGTGAGTCTTCCTGATTTGGATTATAACGACCTATCTGGCGAGATAGGTTAGTTATATATATATATATATATATATATATATATATA